>JAOXYF010000019.1:5658125-5678703 GCA_028565775.1 Sternarchorhynchus goeldii
CCGTCTCTCTCTCTCCCGTCTGTCTCTCTCTCCCGTCTGTCTCTCTCTCCCGTCTGTCTCTCTCTCTCTCTCTCTCTCTCCCCCGTCTCTCTCTCTCTCGTCTGTCTCTCTCTCTCCCCCGTCTCTCTCTCTCTCTCTCTCTCTCTCTCTCTCCCCCGTCTCTCTCTCTCTCTCTCTCCCCCGTCTCTCTCTCTCTCTCTCTCCCGTCTGTCTCTCTCTCTCCCCCGTCTCTCTCTCTCTCTCCCGTCTGTCTCTCTCTCTCTCTCTCTCTCCCACGTCTCTCTCTCTCTCTCTCTCTCCCCCGTCTCTCTCTCTCTCCTTTCCCTTTATCTCGCACTCTGTGTGTGTGTGTGTGTGTGTGTGTGTGTGTGTGTGTGTGTGTTTGCTGATCTGTGCCAGCGGTCGATTGCTGGTATTCTTGTCAGTGTAATTGCCTTTTGGGAGGTGTGGTTTAAGATGAGTAGCTTGTCTGACGGTAGACCCTCTTTCCTGCAGTAATGGAAAACCCAGCAAGATTCTGCCAAATGGTTTTCATTAGCGAGTCGCTGATGTGAGGCGTGCGCGACCCTCCGGCCCTTCGGCCACCTCACGCCAAACACACTGAGCGCGAAACTCAAGGTGTAAATCCTGATGCTGCCTGCTCAGATCTGTCAGCGTCAGTGTGTGGAGCAGAATCAACGTCAGCACATGCAACCTGTTGTTAAATGAGTTGGAGGCCATGATGCACGCTAACCCCATCTCTGACCCTGACCCTAACTCTGACCCCGACCCTAACTCTGACCCCGACCCTAACTCTGACCCCGACCCTAACTCTGACCCCGACCCTAACTCTGACCCTGACCTTAAGAGTGTGTTCCATCCGTGGTCCTGGTTGATGAATCCTCTCTCCTTCCCTCCCTTCGTCCTTCTCTCTCTCTCTGTCTCTCTCTCTCTCTCTCTCTCTACCCCTCTCTCTCTCGCTCTACCCCTTTCTCTCTCTCTCTCTCTCTTTCTACCCCGTCTCTCTACCTCCCCCCCTCTTTCTCTTTCGCTACCCCTCTCTGTCTCTAACCCTCTCTCTCTCTCTGCTGTCAGGACTGGCTGGACATGAGACATGCTTTTCTTCTCACTCACTGTCAGCTAAGAAACACACTGTGTGCACTGATCTAGGATCAGACATTGCCTTCCATGTCATGATGACTGCTATCCTGTGGACAGGCACAGCTGATCTCGCATCAGCAGTCATCGTCCCATATGTTTAATGCTTGTGGTATCGTATCTCCAGGAAGCTGAATACCTGTAATCTTTGATCATGAGCTGATTTTATGACGGCACCCGTCAAACCAAGAGACACTTTCATCCTGTGGTCCCAGCAGGCCCTTCCCACCTCCAGCCTGCAGCCGGGGGAGTTTCGTCTCTACTGCACCTTCGCCTCAAAACAGATTTATCTTTATTTATTACATCACGTATTCGGCGAGTTTGATCCGACGGGCCCTGGTTCCGGCCCACGGAGCCGTCCTGCGCGTGTCCTACCTCTCCGGCGGTCCTGTCAGGACCTGTCTGGCGGTGGCGGCGGCGGGCCGACCCGGTCCGGCTCGGCTCGGGTGGAAGTCATTACGCTGGGCATCAGGCGGTGCCAGAGACTCCATCAGCTCCACGGATTGATGTTTGACAGAATAATTAGAAAACTGTCTGAGCCTGTAATCACCAATGCTCATCTTTTGGAGGATGCTTTCATGGAAGGAGAGAGACGTTCGCACCCAAGGGCTGAGTGTGTGTGCGTGCGCGCGCGTGTGCGTGTGTGTGTATAGTTGATGGCAGCGGTGTGATGTTTACTGTGGCGAAACGGCACATTTAGAAGCAGAGAATAAATCAAAACAGTCACTGTGGTCTCTCTCTCTCTCTCTCTCCCTCTCTCTCTCTCTCTCTCTCTCTCTCATACTCTATATTTTCCAAATCTCATCCGTTGTCATTTCTTCATCTAATCTATCTTTTGCTTTTCTCCTGTTCTCTCCCCACTAATATCTCTTTTCTCCTGTTCTCTCCCCACTAATATCTCTCTTCTCCTGTTCTCTCCCCACTAATATCTTTTCTTTCACTCCTTCTGCCCACCCAGCTGAGCCCTCTGCTATCCCGTCTGTCCCACTGTCCTGCTATCCCGTCTGTCTTGACTGTTCTTTTAATGCCACTGGTGGACGGGTGAGGAAGGGTTTCACTGCGGCACAGTTGTTGTGTGGGTGATGGAGGCACCTCACCCAGACCCCCAGGCCCCGCCCCCTCCACCTGTCTTGTGCTTCGATGTGAAGCAGGTTTGGGCTGGAGCATGGTAGTACACACACACGTGCGCACACACACACACACACACACACACACAATGTACATACAGTACACACACACACACACACAATGTACATACAGTACACACACACACACACACAATGTACATACAGTACACACACACACACACACACTGTCCCCTGCACAGTGGTCCGTTGCTGTCCTACATATCCATTTGGTGTCTGTATCCATGTTCCAAGCTTTTTGGAAATTAAATCTTGATTGCATCCATCTGTTAGGCCTGATTTGTGGTTTTCGGGTAATTTAGCAAGCTTCTCCCCAGACTCCACGGAAATGGAGGGAGAGAGAGAGATGGGGAGAGAGAGAGATGGGGAGAGAGAGAGATGGGGAGAGAGAGAGAGAGAGAGAGAGGCAGGGAGGCAGAGCCAGCAATGTTTGCTATTCTATCAATTTTTAAATTACTCAATTAGATTGAGTGAAGCTGCAGTAGGAGCCAAGCATTGCATTTCAATAAAAGTGCAGTGATACAGTGATTCTCACAGATGAATAACAAATTATTAATCTTAAAAGGCCCTATTTTAGGGGAGGAGGGCAGCAGCATATCAAAATAACATTCCATCTGTCTGGATTATACTGGAAGGAGGTTGTTTCATCCCTGCCAAATTGCCTCTCCCACTAAACAGAAGCAGAACAGTGAATTATAGAGCCTGCACCCTTTTTCCCACTGATTTTCCAGCATTAGTGGCATTAAGTGACACTGTAAACATGGCGTAGAAAACGTATTTATAGTTTAGTGACCTGTAACGCAGAGACGTCACGGCCCTCGGTGTTCACTGGATGCTCTTATTTCAGTTTCACAGTTAATTTTAAAGAAAATTAGAGTGTGGAAAAAGTTCAGCACTTTCAGTTCTGAGAACGGTTCCAGTTCTGAGAACAGGTTATGTAAGACTGTGAAGGAAAGCTTTTTGTAAGCCATATGACAAACATTCAGAATATGTAAAACTTACGGTCGGCCGCCCTGGTATTGGGTGGGGTCTGTAATTGGGTGGTGTCCTCACTGCTCGTTAAGTTGTGTGGCCGTTGGAGAGCGTGGTGCCCTCAGATGGGAGCGAGTCTCCACCCATTCACCTGGCCACACCCACCAAACTTTTACTCTCCGGTCGCCTCGTTGGTGCAATCGAAATTATTTGGATAATTGACCTTCTGCATGAATACATTAGAATAAATTAATTTTGATTGGCCGCACGGCGCTCAGAGTGGGAGTGCTGGTTCCATTGTCTGTTAGCTCAGGGGTGATTATGTATGCGCTCAGCATAATCGTGCGTTTCTGGAGCGGCGTGCCCAGGCTTGTCGTGATTGGAACAGCAATGGGCGCTGCCACGACAACGGCCCTTGCCACGGCAACCACCACTGCCCCAGTTTGTGCTGCTGTAGGAAGCTTGAACGGCTTGTCCTGTGAATATGGTGATGCCAGCGGGTGTCTCATCGTGCCCCCCTCACACGCTGGCATCGCCGGCTTTAGGGGCAGATCGTGGCATTCAGGCCGACGTGATCTATGAGTGGCTCAGGATTACAGAGCTGCCCGTCAGTTCCGGGTTTGTGTTGGGGGCATCATTACCCAGCTGGGGTTTGATGTATGATTCTGAGAGGAGGAGTGAGAGGCAGCAGGAGGAATGTTTCAGTCTGAGGCGCCGCCGATTGTGCAGGTCAGTTTTAACGAGGTAAAGGGTTTAAGAGCCAACTGTGACCCCAGTCACATTCCTGTCACTCCAACATAGTTGTTTAAATGCTGTGTCAGTCTGACACAGTATATACTGTGCGAGCATGCGTGCGTGCGAGCGTGGACACCTGTATTAAACTCTTCCTGCTCTGTGACATGTTTCATTCACCTTTCCAGAATATTCCTCAACCAGAATATTCCTGTTTCAGTGTGTCTACTGTGTTTGGCAGTTTGGCATGTTGGGCCGTGTGGGTGTGTGTGGGTGTGTGTGGGTGTGGGTGTGTGTGGGTGTGTGGGTGTGTGTGTGTGTGTGTGTGTGGGTGTGGGTGGGTGTGTGGGTGTGGGTGTGTGGGTGTGGGTGTGGGTGTGTGCGCGCCAAAGTTGAGAGTTCATGAGAGGAAATAAAACTTCAGCCCTGACTGACGTGATGATTCCACTCTCTCACCTGAACACACCCCTCCTCTCGACCACTCCTCACCCCACTACACTCACCTCCACACGCCGTCATCTCAAACAGGTGTCACTCCCAGTAACTGCACATGGTGATGATCTGTGGCTCTGAGTCCAGCATGATGTCTAACAGCTGCATGTCTGATGTTCTATAGCTGCATGTCTGATGTCCTATAACTGCATGTCTGATGTCTGATGTCCTATAACTGCATGTCTGATGTCCTATAACTGCATGTCTGATGTCTGATGTCCTATAACTGCATGTCTGATGTCCTATAACTGGAAGTCTCATATATATGCACAGTGCTTGACAATTGTGGCAGTAACATTTTTACTAATTCCTCATGTTATTATAACCTCTTTGTCTTTGTACATTTGTGTGTGTGTGTGAACGTGTGTGAACGTGTGTGTGTGTGTGTGTGTGTGAACGTGTGAACGTGTGTGTGTGTGTGTGTGTGTGTGTGTGTGTGTGTGTGCTGGGGTTTCACTGACAGGTGGTCTGAGAGTACAGCCTTGCTGGTGTGTGATGGGCTGTGTGGTCTGAGAGCACAGCCTTGCTGGTGTGTGATGGGCTGTGTGGTCTGAGAGCACAGCCTTGCTGGTGTGTGATGGGCTGTGTCAGTCAGTAGCTGTCACAGTTCACAACCGTTGAACTGTCACACAAGAGCGGGGCGCCTCGAGACAGATACAAGCAGACCGACAGTCAGCACTACACCACCTCCACCTCCACACTGCTGCTGCAAATCCATTTCTGTCCTGATTGGTTTCTTTTCACAAGAGGGATGATGGAAAGGTGAGACTGAAGGAGAACAGAGAGGTGGGAGGCTGAGGGCAGAGAGGTGAAGTCTGGGAGGCTGTGATGAACTCTCTCCTCTTCCCTCCTCTCATCCCCTCTTTTTTCTCTCTTCCACTTTCCTCTCTCCTCCTCTCTTCCGCTGCTTAGAGAGGAGTGCGGGGGCGGAGAGGGTTCTGCGGGGGCGGAGAGGGTTCTGCGGGGGCGGAGAGGGTTCTGCGGGGGCGGAGAGGGTTCTGCGGGGGCGGAGAGGACACAATCAGAATAGAGTAGAATTGAGCCTTGTGTTCCAGGGACTGACGGTGAGAACCCAATCAGAGGTGGTGTTGCACGGGTGGAGGACCATTAACTCTTGTTTAGTGCTCACACATTTGTTCACAGTGATCTTAGATCCCACTCATGTAAACGAGGTACAGAAATGAACAAGCAATCAGAAAAATATCAAATCAATGTTAAAAAGGAGTTATTAGACCAAAGGAGTTATTAGACCACGCTTGGCTTTACCATTTCAGGAACAGCACCAGAGTTGCATACGTTGTACAGCATGGAGGCAGCCGGCATACTGTCCAACAGTGAAGCTTCACCCAAAACTTTGGGGGGGGTGGAGGTGGTGAAGGTTGTGGTGGGAGTAATATGCATATGTTGTTTGTTTTCACACATACAAACCCCTGCGCATCGTCCATCATGGAAGCGGAGGTTTGGCGTGGTGGAGTTTCTGCTGGTTTTGGCGAGCGGATTTCTTGACACGATGCTTCGTCTCTTTCACGGGAGCCAAGAGGACGTGCTGGTCTCGCTCCAGCAGGGTGGATCATTATTTCCCTCTTATTCCCTTTGGTCAGGACCAATCTCAGCCCCCAATAACAACCCAAAACACAGCTAGTCTCTCTCTCTCTCTCTCTCTCTCTCTCTCTACCCCCCCATCTCTACCCCCATCTCTCTCTCTACCCCCCATCTCTCTCTCTCTCTCTCTCTCTCTCTCTCTCTCTCTCTACCCCCCATCTCTCTCTCTCTCTCCAACCCCTCCATGTTTTGTTCTCTCTCATTTTCAGTGTCTCATGCTGGAAGAACGGCTGGCCTAGTGGGAGGAGATTAGTGGTTCTGTACGTTTGATAAGATGGTCCAAGAAGGCCTTTCTGAAGGACCAGAGTGTTCTGTTAGCTGTCCTGTGTGAGTGGGACAAGGCCACATCAGAGCTGCACCACAACATTACACTGCATGTTTTAACATGTGGATTAGTCTGTCAGAATCTGACTTGAGCACATGTTTTTTAAGTGTGTGTGTGTGTGTGTGTGTGTGTGTGTGTGTGAGAGAGAATCTGACATGTTGTGATCCTTCTGAAGAACCACACTCCCCTCTTTGCTGTTGTATTAATATTTAATCTTAAGGAAGCACTTCACAACATTCCCATCTGCCTAATAGCTGCTGCCCACCCACCACAGCACCTCCCTGCAGGGCTCTCTCACTCTCTCACTCTCTCTCCCTGCAGGGCTCTCTCACTCTCTCTCACTCTCTCTCACTCTCTCTTCCTGCAGGGCTCTCTCACTCTCTCTCACTCTCTCTCCCTGCAGGGCTCTCTCACTCTCTCTCCCTGCAGGGCTCTCCCTCTCACTCCCTCTCACTCTCTCTCCCTGCAGGGCTCTCCCTCTCACTCTCTCTGTCTGCAGGGCTCTCCTTCTCACTTTCTCTCCCTGCAGGGCTCTCTCTCTCTCTCTCTCACTCTCTCTCTCCCCAGTGACCTTCCAACACCACAATGCTGCTTTGCTCCTGGTGGCCTGGTGTGTAGGGAATTCCATACCAGCTGTAGCGGCTGGCAGAAGGTTCCCGAAGGTTGAGGAAGGTTCCCGAAGGTTGAGGAAGTTTCCCGAAGGTTAGGGAAGGTTTTAGAGGGGCAGGACGGCCAGATGCAGGTGCATTGAGCTGATGAGGTAGTGTGAGTGTAAGATTGGCAGATTGCGCCACCAGGCTTCATTACTCAGCATGGACAGAAAAGTGGAGTGTGTGTGTGTGTGTGTGTGTGTGTGTGTGTGTGTGTGTGTGTGTGTGTGTGAGAGCGTGTCTGAGCCTCGCGCTGAGCCTCACAATGCACACCTGTGTTTACCATCTCTGTAATATGCGTCTTGTTATCTGAGCGTGACTGATGGAGTAGCACCTCCTGCTGGGGGGACAGGACAGAAACAAGAACAAAATGATCCAAATGAGAGTGTGTGTGTATCGATCCTTTCCCTCCATCCCACCACATCTGTAAACAACTGATGGGAATTATGAAAGCCGTTTGCCTAAAATTTCATATAATTAAAGTCAGCAAAGTCTTACCTGTTCTCAACTTTTCGTATATTTTCATGTGCAGATATTTAGTAAAAGTTTCTGTATACAATACAGGATTGTAGAACTTCAACAACATACACAGGGCTGTCCAGGGTTTCATTCTGTCCAGGGTTTCATTCTGTCCAGGGTTTCATTCTGTCCAGGGTTTCATTGCTCAGCACTGTCTGGGTGTCACAGAGGGAATCAGGTTTGCAAGAGCTTAACCTCAGGCAGTAGACCGCATCCCTCAGGACCGACGCCCACTCCTACACTCTGTTGGCCCCACCCCCTTCTGGCCCCACCTGAGTGGGACATCGCCACGGCGACCCGCTGCTCCTCATCGCCTCTGCTCTTGTTCTGTGAAATTTGATTCGCTTGCATCACATGTGCAGATAGAATGAAGCTTTTATCAGTAGCTGTCCAACTCTCATGGGGGTTAATTATCCAGGTGTTAATTGACTTAATCGACTCAGTTGGTTGTTAATTGGCCGTATTAAATGTTGATTGGTGTAGTTCTGCATTGCGCTGTACTCAGATCAGTCAGATCAATAGGCTGTTAGGCTTTTAATTGGAGAGAGAATTGATCTAAATTGGTTTGACATCTAAAATTTGTGTAAATTAAATGTTTATCCTGATTCCTACAAAATAAGCAAACATACTCTGCAACCAATAATGTTAATTTCCACTGGATTCAAGAAGTAGAAGTTAATTAATTCTCTCGAAATGTCAGACTCCTTTATTTCTTTATTCAAGGGTATCTGATTAAGTGCAGATCTCTTTTTGAAATCTATAATAAAGTGGGAAAAGTACAGAAAATATCTCATGTAACTTTTAAGGACCTTTTCGTCAGTGTGTAACGTGATTACAGCCGCTGACAGGGACACGGTCATGTGAAAGCTGTATATTTATACGCGTGTGCGTGCAGTATTTTTAGTATGAGATTCATAGACAGGTGGAGCGTAGCACCGCCGATATTTTTATGAACTGTGTTGACTTGTGTGTGAGGATACATAAATCATGTTGTGTATCATTAATATACATAGATGTCAATAGGAAATGCATGAGTGGAAGAAATATGGTTGTTCTCAATACAGGCAGCACTGAAAAATGGGCCGTTGAGAGTGAGAGGCTCGACAGAGGACGAGACTTCCCTCGCGGCTGGATCTGCACTGCCCTCTAGTGGCAGGAGAGGAGACTGCAGGGTGAGGGAGCAGTGTCAGACCCACAGTGTGAGCAGCGTTTAGATCAGACAGTGGAGGAACTGACACTGCAAAACCCTATTGTTTGTTTTGTTTTGTATTTTGACAAATGATGACTGATGTTTTCTGACGTTGTGTAAGTCTGTATGAGCGCATCTCCCGCTGACTTAACTAAAAGTTTCTGTTTGTGTGAGGATGTATCCGTCACCACAGTTCCTAAAGCATGGGTCAGTCCACCTGTCTATGGTCCTAAAGTCAGCTCTGTAGCTCTGTGGTCATAATGTTAGTACTGTGACTCTGTGGTCCTCCCGTCAGCGCTGTGACTCTGTGGTCCTCCCGTCAGCGCTGTGACTCTGTGGTCCTCCCGTCAGCGCTGTGACTCTGTGGTCCTATGTATGTGTGAGTGGTGGGGTGGAGTCAGAAGACTGTGTGTAAGTGTGAGAGGACACCTGTATGCATCATACAGGTGGATTTTTACTTGACGTATTTCCCTCATAGTCATGAATGTAAGACCTAGTCGGATTACGTGAAACATAGTCTGTTTAGTGGCTTTTGAGGGATTATTCTAATCTCATACAGGACTGCAGCACAACTGACTGCTCTACCCGTCAGACTCTCCCTCTCCAGATCTGTTCTCTCAGCCCGTGTTCTGTGATTAAACTCTGTGGGTCTGGTTTCTTCGTGCCCACCTCGGGCCTCCACGTACGTCCGTGTCTCCCTGTCCCGCGGCAGTACCTCGGAGGTGCTGACGAGCGTGCCGTCCTGACGAGCGTGCCATCCTGCTGGCGTTCGACTTGCCCCTCGTTTGAGGAGCTGCGTGTGATAGTGCTGTATCTGGTGGTTTTATTTGTGCCGGTCAGACCAGGTCCTTCTGTAACCCTGTCTGCCCCCGTCATGGTGCTAACACAGCACTCCTGCGCTGGACATAAACTTAGCCATGAACGAGCTGATGTTCTGTTTGTGTGTGTTCTTGTTTGGTGAGCAGTTTTACTCGTTACTCATGATATCAGCGTCCTGTTTCTCTCTCTCCCAGGTGGAGGCCATTCTGGTGAATATATTTGGAGGGATTGTAAACTGTGCCATCATCGCTAACGGCATCACTAAGGCCTGCAGAGAACTGGAGCTCAAGGTGCCTCTGGTCGTCCGCTTGGAAGGTTAGTGTGTTTGTGTGGGGGTGTGTGTGGTGTGTGTGTTTGTGTGTGTTTTGCTAAAAGGTAAGTGGTGTGTGGTACACCCACAGCTTTGGGCATTTAGGAAGTCACTGAATCCACAGGAAAGGATTTATTTATTTATACAGTGCAGGATTCACCCAGCTAGCAGACCGCGGGAAGGCAGCTAATGGGTTTTAGCACGTTTAAGTGCCACGTCGTCCCATAGTAACATTTCCATCACTGTGTTCATTAAACACAGATCAAGCTTCTCAAAGGGGTTGAGTTTGGAGTGGTGGGCTGCGTTGCCCGAGTCTTTCCCCGCTCAGCGCGCGAGGGATCGGCACTAGCATGCGCGCAACGTTGTAACGGCTGTTGGCGATGGGGAGACGAACAGAGGAGACCAGCCGCTGATTGTGCGACCTCTCACCTGCGTATGCAAATGTTAGGGGCCAACGTGGACCTTGCCCTCAGCTTACTAGCCATTAGGATAATTGGCTAAAAATGGCTGAGTCATGCTAGCTGCGAGCACGTTAGCTCCATTAGATCCATGGAGACCACTGCCAAAACGGTGATGTAGCTGCACATCATGTTCAGTTTAATAACAGTGAGTCTTATGCCTGTGTTTGTAACCTAGAGCAGGTCCAGACTGCCTCTGATCAGCTCCGACACGAAAGATCTGGCATATCTCGTGTGTGTGTGTGTGTGTGTGTGTGTGTGGCTGCCATCCTTCTGTCTTGCTGAGTCTCTGTGGCCTGGAGGCTGCAGTTGGGGGGGGGGGGTTTAAGGCTGTTCCATGCCTTAGATTTTCAGTGCTATTGTAGTGTATAATACTCTGTAAGCACATATAGTGAGAGTGGCCTTCCTGCTGTATGGGCGCGTCAGTAATGGAGTAGGATGGGATGTTTTCTGTGGGCCTGCTGTGTGTCAGCGGGAGCCTTTACAGCTGCTCAGTGTTGATGTGGAACTAAGGTAGGTCTCTAGCAGCACCTAGTGGTGACGGGAGAGAATGAACCTTTGTGTCCAGGAGCTTGAGACCACGAGTTAGAGGGGGTGAGTGGGTGTGTGAGATCAAAAAGATGTGTTTTTGGATCTGCTCCTCATAAGTCTTTCGGGGGTTTTAGACACACACACACACACACACTCACATCACATATGTATTTCACATAGATGTAAATATCTACATGGAATTATGGTCCGAGCATAAATCTAACCTTTAACAAAATAACCAACCTGACCAAAATAAATGTTTTGACCTTTCAAGTGAAAAAGTGAAACACAGCTTTAAATAAAAATCTTTATAACTGCAGTATATAGCATGTATCAGACGTTCTGTATGCACATGACATTTTTGTTTTGAAAACATACAATAACCAACAACATACACAATGAGAGAGAGAGAGAGAGAAAGAGAGAGAGAGAGAGAGGGGGGGAGAGGGAGGGAGAGGGAGGGGCAGGTGCTGGTAGCTCAGTTTGGGGGTTTTTGTGTTTGTTTGGTATCCCAGTGTCCACGTCCTACAGCTCTGCACAGCTCCACAGGTGGTGTCAGCAGCAGGAACCCCGCCCCCTGCTTCTCACCCCGCCCCCTGCTTCTCACCTGGCTGTGCCGTTTAAAACGTTATACAATTGATTGTTTAGTGCTGCCAAATGTGGAAGATGTGTTAAAAATGCCTTGTTATGTGAGCGGCCAAAGGCAGTGAGATATCAGTTAAGTGTTCCTGGTAATTGGATTCCCTGCACAACTGCTATTGATTAGAGGCACCTCTCTCCTGAGAGAGGAGATACCATCATAATTACACTGCCAGGGAAAAAGAACACACACACACACGCAAACACACACACACAAACACAAGTAGCCACACGTATGCAAATACTTGACACACACACACACACACACACACACACCTGTACTTGTGTGCACAAGCTTATTTGTGTATATATAAATATACACACACACACGTACACCCATGTACACTCACATTCTCACACACACACACACACACGCACTGAATCCCTCTGATACTCAAACACACAGTACTTATACAGTACTCTCCTCCCTAAAATGCAAGCCTTACTTGTGAAATCAGTGTGTGTCCCATCTCCAGCTGCTCTCCTCACTCCCTCATCTCACACACACACACACACGTGCGCGCTTGTATCATTCACAAACAGAGAGACCACAGAGGCACATGTCCCTCAGACCCTCCCCCTCCCCATTTCCCTGTTGTCTTTTTCTTTTCTCTACCCCATATCTCTCTATCAACCTCCCTGTCTCTCCCCCTCCCCTAACCCCCCTTCATCTCTCTTTCTCTCTCTTGCTCTCTTGAGGTGGTTTTTTTTTTTCCCCCTGACTAGCTTTTTTGTTTTGGCTCACTGCCGCAGTCTTGTGTCAGAGCGGCCGGTGTCGTAAGAGATTTTGTCAGGCTATAAAAACCGTGTAGCCCGCTGAGGGCAGAGGTGCCGTCCTGGAAGACTGCCTGATGAGAATGGTACTGAGCGCGTTCACTAGGGTCCTTGGCAGCTGGGCTCGATATGCTCTGCAGCCAATGGAACCAGACCTCTGACTTTCAGCCAATGAAACAAAACCTCTCACGTACAGCCAATGAAATGAGTGACCCCTTTGCTTTTCTAGCCAATCGCCTGGCAGCACTGCGTTTTCAACACCACTGCCTTTCTAGGGCGGAGAGGACAGAGTTCAGTCTCGTCACCCTCTGAAATTCAGGGCCTTCTTTCAAAGTTGAGAGAGAAGCAGTTTAAAGTTGGGAGATAAATGTGTGTTTTTGGTCTTTGTAGGCAAAGACAATACAGTTAAGATGGAGTAAGTATGACTACGTGTGTGGGTGTGGGTGTGTGTGTGTATGTGTGGGTGTGGGTGTGTGTGTGTGTGTGTGTGTATGTATGTGTGTGGGTGTGTGTGGGTGTGGGTGGGTGTGGGTGTGTGCACATGTTGATATGTTGGAATAAAAACTGATATAACCAGTGTGTGTGTGTGCACATGTTGATATGTTGGAATAAAAACTGATATAACCTGTGTGTGTGTGTGTGTGTGTGTGTGTGTGTGTGTGTGTGCAGGGACTAACGTGCAGGAGGCTAAACGGATCCTGTTTGAGAGTGGGTTACCCATCACTGCCGCCAACGACCTCGAGGATGCTGCAAAAAAAGCTGTTGCTGCTCTTACCAAGAATTAACACACACACACACACACACACACACTCACACTCACACTCAGACACTCACCCACAGACATTTGCAGGGCTCACAGCTCGTAGCGGCCCTCCTCCTCTCTCCACACAGTCCAGTCTTCGCTCATCTTTCAAGCCACGCCCTCCTGCCAGTATGTTAAAGCTCAGTGCCCCTCCCACAGGATGGCAGACAAACTGAAAGTCTCATAATTAGAAAAAGTGTCGAGCCTTAAAATGGCAAATCTGTGAATGGTGCTTTAGCCTGAGACTTTAAAATAAATCTCATCTGTGAGAATCTGTTGAAGCTGAAGTGTTCCTGCATCACTGTAGATCATAAAATGCATTCATTCATTCATTCATTCATTCTTCAGCACTACTCTTTACCACAAGCTTGTCGTTTTAATTGTGCCATTCATATATTTTGTGTTTTACACATTTTTCTTTTTTAATTAACCAGGGCTTTTATATATTTGTTATTATCTGATGGTTCTCTTCTATTAATTATGTTCATGTGTGTTGGAGAGATGCAGAATCTCATGATTGTTCCTGAGTGAAACGTGGGGGTGGAATCACCTCTCACTGCACAATGGGAAACACTGATTAGTGTTGATCACTTTTCTTAGTGTTGATCACTTTTCTTAGTGTTGATCACTGGCAGTGTGTTCAGCAGAGCCAGGAGAGCAGCGTCTCTGCTCCTCATCACTGCCACTGTGAAACGAGTTGTGAATATGCTGTAGATTAACGACGTCTCTGTCAGACGTGGCGTCCTGGAGTGAAGGGTGAGACCAACAATAAAGATAGAAAACCGAAGAGTTCCCAGGTCAGGAGAGGTCGTCATCGTGTCCCCACACCAAAACAGTTGCTCCACCAGGTGGTGCTGTCTGTAGACCGGGAGTGTGACTTTTTACACCGCTGGGTTGGCTTCAATGACCTACATTGATCTCGCCAACGCTTAATGCAAAATATATCAGCTTCAGGTATTTTGTTAAACTGCTTTTTAAGCACCTGGCAAATCTATATGTGCAGAAAGAATTTTAAGGTACACCTGAGCTGAGCAGAGCAAATTTACTCTTGAGTTTAGCTCAGGTTCATCTTGAATCAACCCGTTTAACGTATGAGTAAATGGGTTTCAGTTCTGTCCCCTACTTGGTGTGTCCTTTTTCCAGCCATAGATCTCCAACATCTAGATTTGTTGGCCTTATTGGTTTGACCTGTCATGAGTCCAAACATGAAGTCTAGTCTGTTTATGACTTACTGAAGAGTTGTGTGTGGATGGTTTCTGTGTAGTCCATCACGTGATGCAGGTTTCACAGTGCTTATTACCAAATCACCACCCCACTGAGTGTCACTATGCCAGCCTCGCCAGGGCGTTTAAAGCCAACTGTTCCTCCGTTAATACCAACCATGTATTTGTTTTTATCTCTTTGTTGTAGTGAGAAAAGTCTTATGCAATTAGACTTTTGTAATCATAAATATAATTTGGTAGTTCTGTTGTTCCATTGAAATATATTTGTAAAAACGTGTAAGTACAAAGATTGCAATAAAATTCAGTTAATACAGTTGAACTGTTTGCTTATATGTGCGCGCGTGGGTACGTGCGTGTGTCTGTACGCGTGTGCGTGTGTCTTGTGTGTGGGTACGTGCGAGCACATGTGTGTGTGTTTGTACGCCTGCCTGCGTGCGTGTGTGTGAGTGTGGGATGGGAAGCGTTAGTGAGAGGCTCAGGAGACGATGCTGGACGATGATGTCAGCAGTTTATGAAGTTTTGACAATTGAAGTATCAAATTAATAGGCCAGACATATCATGACATAGAGGAAGTGTGTTAATACCAGATGCAGTGGTGATGATCTGTGTGTGTGCACGCGCGTGCGTGCGTGCTCACTCGTGTATGTCCACGTCCTTCATGGCTGATGTGAGTGTAGGGGTGTGTGTGTGTCCCCGTGTACTGAAATTCATCCCTGTCAGAGGCCAAAGCGTTTGATGGATTATCTGTCAGGTGATCTGTGAGGACACCCAGACCGGATCAAGCAACAGACCTGATCTCATATCCCCTGTTCCCCTCACTCTCTCACTCCTTCACTCTCTCACTCTCTCACTCCTTCACTCTCTCCCTCCCTCCCTTGCTTTTCTTTCTCACTCTCTTTTTGTCTTTTTTTCTTTCATTACTATCTTTTGAGACTAACTTTTTTAGAGATCTGATTTTCTCTCTCTCTCTCCTCTCTCTCTCTCACACACTCACACACACAAACACATCCTCACTTCCATTTTCAAACTTGTCTGAATTCATCTGGATTCATTTCCCTGTAAGTGCAGGTGCTGTTCTGTCTTGGCTGGGGGGTTGTTCTGCCCCCGCCCCCCTCCCCTGCCTGCTGCTGGAATGGCTGGGTTTGGGTTCACACATGCACACAGTAGCAGGAGCGTGGAGGTGGTACATGCACACAGTAGCAGGAGCGCGGAGGTGGTACATGCACACAGTAGCAGGAGCGCGGAGGTGGTACATGCACACAGTAGCAGGAGCGCGGAGGTGGTACATGCACAGTAGCAAGAGCGTGGTGTTATTAGGAGAGATGGATCAATAATTGCTTATTTCATGCTCTTCTTCAACTGTGTCGAATAAGAGTGTGTTGATGGATAAGATATCAAAGTTTCAGCCTTGTTAAAATATGCTCTTGTCGTGACATTGTGTAATTCAGCGGACCGTGTGTGTGACCGAATATAAATGTGTACGTGAGGAACGGTGTGTGTGTGTGTGTGTGTGTGTGTGCCCCGTCAGCGAGAGGTTATAACCCTGTGGGTACAGTGTCCTGAATTTAGTGCTATCTGATCTAAATAAAAATAAGCCGTGTTGCTGTGGGAGTTGTGGTGAGGATTAAACCGTCCCTACCTCCACTCATACTGAGCATCAGAGTGGTGCCAACCAGGCACATGTGCCTTTGTCTCTATTTATTTGCCTCACATTCAAAAACACGATCTGTTCAGGTTTCTTTGGTTTGCCATCACTGCTTCTGTCACAGGCGTCGAGTCGGTGCTTGGACCCCTGTGCAGGAGCATCGCCACTCGGTACTTGGGTCCATGTGCAGGAGCATTGCCACTCGGTACTTGGACCCCTGTGCAGGAGCATCGCCACTCGGTACTTGGACCCCTGTGCAGGAGCATCGCCACACGGTACTTGGGCCCCTGTGCAGGAGCATCGCCACACGGTACTTGGGCCCCTGTGCAGGAGAATCGCCACTCGGTACTTGGGTCCCTGTGCAGGAGCATTGCCACTCGTTACTTGGGTCCCTGTGCAGGAGCATCGCCACTCGGTACTTGGACCCCTGTGCAGGAGCATCGCCACTCGGTACTTGGGCCCCTGTGCAGGAGCATCGCCACTTGGTACTTGGACCCCTGTGCAGGAGCATCGCCACTTGGTACTTGGGCCCCTGTGCAGGAGCATCGCCACTTGGTACTTGGGCCCCTGTGCAGGAGCATCGCCACTTGGTACTTGGACCCCTGTGCAGGAGCATCATCACTCGGTACTTGGACCCCTGTGCAGGAGCATCATCACTCGGTACTTGGACCCCTGTGCAGGAGCATCATCACTCGGTACTCTCCGTCTGACTCCCATGTTCCCTCTGTGAAGAATCCTGGTTGAGTTGTACATACAGTGCAGAGACCAGAACCTGTACAGTGATGTGATTTTGCCTGGGGACTGTGGTTAAAAGTCTTTAATCAATTCTGACATTTAGAGTATTTACATCTCTGCTCAATAAACAGTGTATCAAACTCTCTTCATTTATAATAATTCAAGGACTGATTGGACAAACTAACAGTTTGCAACAGGTAAAATTGTAAGAAAAGGAAGCCAAAGGAGATGCTCTTCCCATCGTGGTCTGAGAGGCTCAGGGACATCAGGAACCGAGGCTGAACCGAGGCTGTCCTGCCGTGTTGGGACTGGTGATGAGTTCAGGGCCACCTGCCCTGTTTCGTGTTGGGTTCAGGGCCACCTGCCCTGTTTCGTGTTGGGTTCAGGGCCACCTGCCCTGTTTCGTGATGGGCGGGTGGAGGTCTGTGACTCAGTAGTTGACTCACTCAGGGTTGAACATTAAATTTGAATAGATGTCATCCATGATGGTGAATGAATGAAGAAACTGGAACAAAGAACCTTTGAAACATGAAGAAAAGCTTCCAGGATGTGTGCAGTAATACCCTAAAGTACATGGATCTCCATCTGAAAGACCTTTGCACAGTGTGGAGGGTTGTGTTTGGCATTTGATCTACGTGAATATCAGTCATCGATCACATGCTAAGCTGAGCTGACAGACACCCAGCAGGTTGTTCACTCCACACTTTGACTTGTTCTTACTGACACAGAACAGGATGTATAGAAAAATGTGCCTTCTGGACTGTGATGGTTTGTGCATTCACAGAGAACTGTATACTTATAGGTGCCACAACAATGATTTAAAAAAAAAAAACCTACTGTTTTTATTTATAGCTGCACTAAATGGATACATTCTGTTACAAATATTGTAATTTATAGTATTTATTATTTGGAAAGACTGGAATTTTGATAGAAGTTGGAGTAAAACTTAAATGTTTATTTTACTCAAACACATGCGTGTAAGTGGTAAATTCATTAATTGTAGTGATAAATTTATTGTATTGTCAAAACCCTGCGTGCATGTGAACTTTAATCTAGTGCGCTCTCTTTCTCTTTCTCTTTCTCTTTCTCTTTCTCTCTCTCTCTCTCTCTCTGTTTCTGTATTATTCAGTATTGTCAGCGAGTGCTTAATGGTCCTTTATTAACAAAGGGGGGTGGATGGTGAGCTGAATACACACGCACCACGTGCAGCCTTTTCAAATATTTGTTCCCCATTGTTTGACAAACTTTCCTTGCCTGCAAACTTTTGACAGTGATGTGTTTGTGGGCACCTCTGATCCAATTAACTGCGAGGTATCCCGAGATAAAGCTTCAATAAAGAGAAAATCATCTGATGCCTGACACTAATTAAACGCTCATTTCGCGTGACCTCTGTAAAAAAAACCGTTCTAATTAAAACAGAAGCCGGTGCGGCATCGTTTGCTTTAAAAAAAACCCAATAATGAAATTCCGAAGCGTCCTGGCGGAGTTCGCAGCAGGTGTGGTGGTGACACGCAGACGCGCGCGCGCCTCGAGACCCTGGAGTGCGGTGCGGTAACAGTGCGCCCAGGTGTATTCATTTCATCTGGAGAAGCCAAGCAGAGCTTTGACTATGTCAGGCTTCAGGAATTCACTAGAAAACTTTTCTGCAGGCCTGTTGAATACGCCTCTCACTCCTCGTTAATCACACACTACACTGTCGACATGAAGAAAACGTGTTACATTGCAAATGGTCTTGCTGTAGCTGGATTTTAACTGTTAAAAACTAGTGATAGTATGATGTCATCATTAAAACCCATTATGGCACTGACCCTGTAGAAACGCACACGATGAGGAGTCAGAAGAGAAAGGTGACTGTCCCGCTTCTTACCCGCCATGCGCGGGTGGTTTTCTAATCTTTTTACCATCCTGCTCTGGCGCTCAAGGTGGCTGCATGAGCTTGTGCGTGTCAGACGGTATTGTGATCAAGTAAGTCTGATTCGTAGTGCCTCGATCCAACGCGTTTTGTTTGCGGCCGAGGTGAAAGTGGCCTGTCGGCAGCGATTCTGAGCGTGCGACAGCGTTTCGGTAATGAAGAAGATGAGGTTACAGATGCGACGTGGTGTTGATGATGGTAATGAATTATGGCGGCCAGTGACGACCGTCTTCCACTTCAACACATATTTGTAATGGATTGTGTGTGTGTGAGAGAGAGAAGAGGGTGAGGTATGTTAAGTTCACACAGGAATTTATATTCACGTTAATAAGATGAATTGTTTGTTTGTGTTAACCTGCTCCCTGTTGTTCTGAATACGTGTCACGCAGCTGAACTGTGGTGCATTCAGATTCTGTTCTGCATGCAGCAGCGAACTCAACGTAGCAGGAGTAGCACTGGCAAAGTCTTTAAAAGGGTCTACGCGCGCTACATCCAGCGGCCTGATGCACCACCTGTCCAGTGATCAGCCCTATGGTGTTTTTATTTGGAATTCATGTAATAGGTCTAACAGAATAGTGCAAATTATTGAAGTGGAATTTTAAAAAATACCATATTTTAAAAAAAAACTGAAACGTGAGTACATATACACACGTGAGTACATATTCATATACGCACGTGAGTACATATACATATTCATATATGCACGTGAGTACATATACATATTCAGATATATTCAGCCCTAAATTATATCCAATTCATACACTTGACTTCAGAAGTCACATTATCAGTTGATTAAGGTCCACCTGTGTACAAACTATCACATGACCTGTCACATGATGTCACCTGTTTTAAAAAGGCCTTGAGTCTACTAAGAAAATCAACATGAAGACCAAGGATCTCTCCAAACAGGCTTGGAGTAGTCTCAACATTGATCACCTCTGAGAACACCATCCCCACAGTGAGGTATGGTACAGGTACGTCCAAACACTGCTCCTCACCCTGAGCACTGATTCTGACTCTGCTGTGAATGTTCTGAAACAAGATGGTGGTACATGCATTAGGGACAAATATGCTTTGTATAGTATTTGTTGACATTTTTTAAACTGAGCAGCATTTTTTAAAACTGTCATTACTTATTACAGTGACCCTTTGAATTAACTTTCTCATAAATAACTTAATAAATAATATCAATAAATAATATACACCACTAGTTAACATTATCGAATCATGGTTCATCATCAATGAGCCAAAAGCAACAGTAAAATCATTAACAATCAATCACATCTCTAATAATATATTTCATTGATCTAGAGTGGTGAATTAACAGTATTTGGAGTTTAAAACTAGGAGATGTTGGTGAACTGGAGCTGCTTTCATGGTGCCGAGAACAAAACACCTGGTGTCCTATGAGTTCAGAAAATGTTAATGATTTTAATAATTTTAACATTAATTATGCTTTATTAACATAGACCTTCATGGTTTGTTTAGTGTTCACTAGTTCAACTAGTTAGTGTTCACTAGTTTGTTAGTGTTCACTAGTTCAACTAGTTAGTGTTCACTAGTTTGTTAGTGTTCACTAGTTTGCAACTCTGTAGTGTGATGCTTGAAGATAAATTTGAGCTCCAAACTCAAATATTAAAAATTTTCTAAAAACAGTAGGTTTGTTGATGACAGATGATGCAGCACACAGAAAAATCTAAGACTGTATGAGACTGTATGAGACTTTATGAGACTTTGTGTCACACTCCCACTATTTGTTGTTATTCTTATTTGATGTATTTTAAAAGTAGAATTTAATAAGAACTGAAGGCAGTGAAATCACCACCACCTTATTAAAATATCTACACCACCTCTGTGTACATCCCAGAGAGACCAGACCACACTGCTAACTACATCCCAGAGAGACCAGACCACACTGCTAACTACATCCCAGAGAGACCAGACCACACTGCTAACTACATCCCAGA
>JAOXYF010000019.1:5691871-5704622 GCA_028565775.1 Sternarchorhynchus goeldii
AGGAGGGTAGTCGCATGGTAACATCATGGTAACAGGAGGGTAGTCGCATGGTAACATCATGGTAACAGGAGGGTAGTCGCATGGTAACATCATGGTAACAGGAGGGTAGTGGCGTGGTAACATCATGGTAACAGCGTGGTAGTGGATGTTGTGCTGGTATGAGTGTATCAGGCATAACGGGGCAAATGGAGTTGTTATTCATTCATCTACCACAAAGGCCTACCTACAAAGAAGTGTTTCTAATAACATGCCTGGTGAGTGTGTGTGGGGGGGGGGTAATACTTGGCACCATCCAAGTAACAGATTATTAAAGACGTTTGCTGTATCTTATAAGGACTTATCTAGAGTGTGTTCTCAGACTACAGGACCAAGAATACAACAAAACAGAGTGACCACCATAAACCAGTCCTGGCCTACTGCTTCACCCAGATGCACAAACATGCAAATCAGGCAGGATGCTGACCAATTACAATGCACACATTATGTTTCTAAATTAGCATACCCACAATTAATAATCCATTCATCTAATCAGATTTCAGTTCTGCTCCACATTTACATGCAAAAACATTCCCAAAAGCACCACTCACTTAGCAAAGCTTGAATGGTTTTACATGGTTAATGTGGTTATATGAATTTTTTACAAAATAAATGTAAAAAATACCACCCATTAAAACTGACTGAGTAATTCATTTTCTGCCTTTAAAAACTGACACTACCAATTACTATAATGGTGTTTGTGTTGGGTAAGACTAGTTGTACTTAACATGCAGTTTTATGTAAACACAGTGATCTGGGTAAAAGCGAACTATGACAACACAGTTGTAGCCTCACACACACACACACACACACACACTGAGGATCCACGCCAAGGCGTAACTGAAGGGAAGGGATTGCTCTCTCTCTCCCGTCACCCTCTGGTAGCATGAGTGGAAATCCATAGAGCAACTTTGGAGCAAATGTATTAATATGATTTCCATAAAGCGAATGGTTCTGTGCCAGGCAGGACGCGCTAAAATAAGGGGCCGTGACAGAGTCCGTGTGTTCTTACGTACATCAGGGCTGCAGTTCACCCTCTCTGGGGAGCAGTGTCCTGAAAATGACAGAAAGTGAGAAAAGATCCTACATCCTGCAGAATCACAGAGAGAGAGAGAGAGAGTGAGTGAGTGTGAGTGGGTGTGTTTTCTGCTTCTAAACAATCACAAGACCTCTACACATTCTGACCCAGAGTAGAAATGGGTACTTGATACATGAATACATCTCATTATGTAGCATTATAGTATGAATATATCACATTATGTAGTATTATAGTATGAAGAGAAGTAACTCGTGGAATAATAGGTTATTTCAGCAGTAAGATTTGACGCGTCCTCTGAAGTAGTTTAAACGCAGCTATTTTCAGATGAGAGCGTATCTCTCCAGTACAGACCCGCACAAACGCAGTCTGCATAATATATGTGAAGAGCTCGCGCAGCTACGCTGAAGGATGTTTATCCTTCCCTGGTCCATTTGACACTTCAGTGCATCAATATGCATCATGAAGGTACAACGGCTGTCATGTTTGACAAGAGGACACCCACAAAGACACCCGTGTTACGAGTGAGCCGGTGTTTAGAGTGTAACAGAATCGAGTGGCCGCAATCCTCCAGTGAAGCAAAAGGAACGGAGGCAGCGAAACACTGACGGCGCTGCCCGCGCACAATCCTTTCTTCGTCACTGCGGCTGCGAAAATGCACGCGCGCACACACAGCTGGCCCAACATGTGCTACAACGCCTGAAACACCGGGGGGACAGTAGGCACGTGCTGTGCAGGCGCTGCACTTTTTACCAAGTGCTGCCAAGAAATATCATCAGGCACGTTTCCATGACTGCAGGCCAGGTTTCAAAAGGTTAAAAAAACGACAACCCATTCATTTCTTGCCACTCGAACAGAAAACTGTGGGCACAGAGAAGGAATGGAATACCGCGAGAGAAAGACATAGTCCCAACGCAGCCGTATAATTAATGAACAGCGCCAATACAACCCCGGTCTCCTGGTTATGACGGGAAATTCATAAAAACCGCAACGCCGTATTAATTACCGCGACAGGATCTGTGCTATATTTAATATGCACACTGCATCGCTCGTGCTACGCGGCTTTGTTTCCAGCCTCGGCCATCGTGTCAGCAGTAATCAAATCCTAACGTCGAAGACAACACGCGCTCGCCAATCAACCAAGGAGTGAAAAAATAGCCACGATCTCCTGATGAATTTTAATTCACATTCTTTCTCTCGGAGTCAAAGGCTGTTTGCGCGTCTGTCGAAGTCTGAAAGTGGCGGTCCATACATACCATTTATATTATTCATGGAATTTTTAAAACGTGAAATAAAAGTTTTGGGGTTTTTTTTATTGAAGGTTACTTACTTAGGGACTGCAAACCATAAGGCGACACATTAACCTTCAACAACAGACATTTTAAACCAAACAACATGACAATAACATGTATTTTAAAAAAAAAGTTAAGTACAGCAGGCTTTCGTGATCGCTCTGCTCAGAAACACCGAAACCTGGTGATTGATTGAGGAGTTGATTGATCAGGTGGGTTTAAGCAGGACAAGTCACACCGGACTCTTGGACCAGGGTTTCACACCACAGTGCTAGATGAACTAATATTAACACCTGATTCAGCTCATCAATCAATCTCCAGGTTTAGTAGGAGTGTCAGAACAGAACAATCGGAACCTGGTTTAAGTAGTTGTGCGCACACATCCTCCATATATAGTCGATTATAGTATGCGAACCTCTGAATTATTCATGAACTCCCCATTCTCAGCAAAAGTACGCTAGAGGGATAACGGTAAGCAAACAACAGCTTGGAACTTTATATCGAAATTTCAATTGGAAAAAAAGATCTTAACAGAAGGTCCTCTGCACTGAATGCCTAATTCGGGATAATCGCAGAGCAAATTTTATGATCGTTTCCTGCATGGCCTATTAAAGCAAACCAAGTTTACTTTGCATGTAGACATATATAGCCATTTCTAAGCAGGGATAACATCATTCATTATCTTCTTTCTGGGCAGACAGAGACCCAAACAGAAAAGTGTGACAGTTTTCGCACAAGAACCGCCATGTCTTTCAAAGTCACTTCAGTCTTTGTCCAGCGGTCTACGTGTTTACATCTGACCTGCCGTAGCTGAAAATACCCACGTGCACGGACAGAAAGGCTTTTAGTGTTCATCATTCCCGCGCTTCAAGGCACCTGTGTCCAGGGTCACACGTTCGGTTTTGTATGTAAAACAAAAAACGTTTTGCGCTTTTTAGTGGAGCAACACTGGCCTCTAGTGGTTAAATAAATCGCCCCGTAATAATTCCTGTTGAATATTGACATCTTGGAAACTGTCTAGACCAGATATACCAAATAGTCTGCATTAGTCTGGCATAGAAGGAAATTTCGAGTTAAGACATTTTTAGACGCGGTTTTAGAAGGCACCTACACACTCGGCCTTTTAATCAGTCCTAATATTGTTTTTTTTAACAAGTTTAGTCCTTTACTGGGGCAAAAGAGGTTAACATATAAGGCCTGTGGTTAGTTAACTAGCCGGACGGGAAGGCGGAACCCCCATTTTCTGATAGTTATTTAGCTTATTGACAAAGTACTTTAAATAAAGGACACGAACGACCGTTTCATCAATCTGGCCATGAATTTTAAAAGACCTGAAACGTTTAACACACCACGAACCACGACCACTGATCCACAAGGCGTCCGTTTTGTGCTGCTCCAAAACCCCGCCAGAATATGTGTAATTACCACAATTCTAATAATAACAATACAACAATTTTACACTTGTACAGTGCAACTCTCTCTCCATCGCTCTTTCTGTAACACTTCCCTATGACATATTGAGGTAATAAAAAGCCGCTCCTGGGGGAGAGCCACCACAACGCACTAATTACACACTTCCACTGCGACCTTATTGCAGTCGGCAGTTACCATAGCACGATAATACATCTTCTGGGCGCCGTGTCAAACCAGATTTCCCTTCTCCAATTTACAGGGAGGAGGAGGAGGAGGAGGTGGTGAGTTACAAGGTCATTACCGCGCGAGGCCCAATTACACCAAATAATCTCCGCTGTAAAAATTAGCTCTATTGAGCGTTAGCCCGATGACATTGGATACCTACAGCACGAAAGTGTGTGTGTGTGCATGCGTTCGCGTGCTAAGGGGGTGTTGTGTCACAGGTGTGTGGTCAGACTAAAGCTGGAGACAGTGGTACCCGTAGATGAGTCGGTAACGGGAGATGTGGCGTCAGGATGGTGACGAGGAATAAACACGGGAAATGTATACAGAAATGTCAAGAAACTAATGCATAACTAATGTGAAATATTAACAAATGTTACCTCACAGTGGGTCTAGGCCGCACAGTCCGGGAGGAAGTTATAAACGTGCGCACCGCGACGCTGCACTTTACCGTCTCCGCGCTCCGACACAAATTCTTTGACGCGTCAGATTATCAGATTTCCACCAACGGAATCGGGTGCGTTGGACCGTACCAAACAAGGGTACTGAATAAATAAAATAAATAAACTACGATTAAATAAGAAAGAAATAATGTAAATTCGTAGCTGTCGTAAGAACAACCAGGTAACGTAGAAAACGAACTTTAGAGGAGGCAAGATAAGTTTCCTAACCAGCCAGTGGACATACGATGTTTTATTTCAAGTAATTTTACTACATTGTATTGGCCTAAAATAATAATTGTGTATATATGTATGTATAAATGAATGAATGAATGAAGTTTCTTGTGACGCTGTGTAGTAATCGGAGTATATTTGACGGAATGACTCCATGGAGTCGCAGAAGCTCCGGTAATGACGAGTCGAGGGTAGCCGCATGCGGGCCCAGCGGCGGGGGGACGCTCGGCCAGGGAGCCCGTGCAGCCTCCATCTGTCATGAAGGCAGTGACGGTCATTCACCTCGCGCACATATGCGGCCCATTAGAATCAGCTGCTCCACAAAAACGTGTCAGCTACCTGCCGACCCTCGTGCAACATCTGTTTACCGCGCATTAATTACAGCAGAGAGAGAGAGAGTTTTAAGAACACAAGCGGATTTAAGAAAGGTTTTAATGTCCACATAGCAAATAAAGTTCCGGAAAAGACAGAAAAGTAAAATATAATAATAATAATAATAATAATAATAAAAGAACATGATGAAGACCCACATCAACAAATCAGTGATACGATGAAACGAAGGAAAGCTGGGAGCTGCTGGGGAGGTGCGGAGGAGGAGCTGGGAGGTGCTGGGGAGTGAAGGCTGTCTAGACACTTCAGGATGATTCGACTGCAGGTGCTGAGAGAGGAGGACTAGCGCAATGTTGCTAACCTCGTTCCTCAGGCAGCTGGCGTGAAGGAGGGAGTGGGAACAGGACATGAACGAGACAGAGCGAGAGCGACAGAGACACAGGGAGTAAAAGAGAGAAAGATTGGAAAGGGTGAGAGAGGAGAGAGAAAGAGAGAGGGAGGATAAATGGAGAGGCAGAGAGGAGGGAGGGAGTGTGTGTCCCACTGTGGCTATGTCGTGCTCCATATTCAGCGGTACGGGACCGTACGGGACGGCTGGACTGATGAGGCCAGCGCAGGCATGTCACTAGGCCACGCCCTTCCATACTACCCCCTTCAAGAGCACATAATAAATACACTCAATCATCATCGGCCCCGGGTGGAAGCCAGCAGCGCAAACACACACACAAGCACACACGTGAACACACACACACACGAACAGAGAGGGGGAATTAATTATAGATGTACATTAAATTACTTTCATTACCTCCCTTGTTACCCAGATGGGCCACACGCAAAGATGTGACTGATGAAACTGTTCAGTGCCTGTGCATGTTTTCACATAAACATGTACCTCACACACGTAAACAAGTACCTCACACACATAAACACGTATCTCACACACGTAAACATGTACCTCACACATGTAAACAAGTACCTCACACACAAACACATACCTCACACACATAAACAAGTACCTCACACACGTAAACATGTACCTCACACACATAATCGTGTGTTTATGTGTGTGAGGTACATAGACACACAAGCCAGGTCCTTCTACACCTTCTAACGGAATTCTTCCGGTTTTCCCAGAAGCCCGTGCAGAATTCAGCTGTGCTGGAGGAGGAGAACCAAAAGCTCCAGGACAGAGTTGCTGCAGCCCTGGATCTGGATGTAGAGAGCAGACAGTGGGAAGATGAAAGGACTGCCGCTCGTTTGCGCTCTGAAAGCTGCGCATGGACTTTAAACAGGTGCAGTAGTTCTGCTCTTTTTTTTAGGTTTCAGCCTCAGTGTACTGAGCAAGGGTGGTGTGCATCGTAACCACTGACAACACACACACACACACACACAGGCCCCCGTAGGACATCAGAGCAGCACCAGGATGGAGGATGGAGGATGGAGGAGGTCAAAGGGGAAAAAATAACAACAAAAAAACAAAACTAAAAAAAAAACTATAAAAACTATGGTCAGATAAGTCCTTCACTTACAGACCTAATGAAGTAAAACCAATATCCTGTAACAGCACAGGAATGTTCATCAAACTTGAGCTCTGGTGAAGAGAAATTCAACAACACAACATCATCCAAGATCATCAGCATTTCACAAAACACGTTTTGTGAGAATGTTCCAGGATTGTAATGGGGAACAAAGACTGTAGATCTGTGCAAAAGGAATAACTGCTTACAGCCATAGTGATGTCATGGGACAACATAGTGATGTCATGGGACAACAGGAATAACTGCTTACACATGGGCTCTGTGGGTTCACTTCATTCATCACTTGGGAGTTGATTAGTTTAGTATTATGTACTGATGCACATCTGATTAATTTAGTATTAGTTTAGTATTATGACTGGCGGTGTATTGGACTGTGTATTGATTATGATTAGGATGTGGTGCTTTTTTAAATGTCCTTTGCCAGCATCTCCAGAACTATGAAGACAGAATAAAGAGGACAAACCCATTAGAGCATGTCGGGAACCACTGCAGAAATCACACCCAACCACACCACTGCAGAAACCACACCCAACCACACCACTGCAAAAACCACACCCAACCACACCACTGCAGAAACCAAACCCAACCAGAACGTTAATGCTGCTTCCCTTTAATAACCACTAAAATACATTTCAGCTAAAAATGGAAGAAGTCTTTTGGCTGTGTTTTGTTGTTGTTACACTGTGTTGTCTTCTGTCTCTGCTTTGACCTGCAGTTCCACAGAGTCATCCTCTCCCAGGCTGGAAACATAGTCTTCTGCTACCTTTTCACCAGCCAGAGAGCCTCCGTGTGGACCCCCCCGCGGTCCTGTTCTCTGCCTCATCTCGGTGGCTCTGTCCTGGGTGCGTTTGGCCTGATCCAGCCACTGGTAGTTATAGTAGTTCATGGTGAAGAGGTACAGACCTGCAACCAGCATCACAGCACCGCACAGGTAGAACATGTAACTGTAGTCGCCGAACATGTCCACCAGAGCCCCTGTGGATAGAGAAGGACATCGTTAACCAGCTGGAAACCACACTGACAAAAAAAAGTTATGCCTTATTGACTGGAAACCCAGTAAAACATCTGTTGTGTTTAATGGCTATGCTACTAGTAGAAGGTTAGAGAATGTTCCTCACACCCAGAGCTGTTGCTCTTGGGCACTTTTTTGGGGATGTAGATTTTCAATTTCGTCTGCAAATCTTGCCTTGCCTTGCAGACCACTACCTGACAAACCCTGATGACAGGGTGAAGTTATGCCACATCAACCCGATCCACTGAATCAATCAATTGCTGATCAGCTGAATCGACTGATCGATCAATTTCTTATTGATTGAATTGATCGACTGATGATCGACTGAATCGATCAACCGCTGATTGACTGAATCGATTGCTGTTAGACTGACTGGTCCTGAAAAGCTCCACCTACCACATCCCCCAGACAACATATGGAGACGCATCTTGACCAACAGGTGGCGCTGTAGGGTCGTGGGGCAGCTCTGAGGGCAGGTAAGCCAATTAAAACCCTGCTGCTAATGGGTCTTTGATGTGTGGTGGTGATGATGATGATGATGGTGCTGTGGGAGTTAGCCCTTCAGTCTCATACCAAACAACTGTGGTGCCCATGGTTTGATTGATGGCATGGCACATTTTGGGGCGGAGCTCAGTGCCCTGGGTCCTCATTAAACCCAGCGCTTGATTGGAACGGCATTAATTACGCCCCCATCTGTTGAAGTCACCAATTTTCAATTTTATTTATTTATTTATGTATTTTTTACTCCCTCCCTTGTTGTCTCTGGCATTTTCTCATTGCTTAATGGTCACACAGGTTCTAATGGGTGAGAGGACAAACTGCGATTCATTAAAAAAAATGTAAAAAAAAACCAGCCAAGCAAAGGCTAATCACTTCCATTTCCTCGTCCTCGTCCTCGTTAAGCTGACCTGCTCTGAGGAGGCGGGGCACACCAGGCCAGCGAGGAACAAGAAGATTCTATATAGAAGGATGTAATGACTCTGCTGCTGGAATAAAATGCTGTGTGTCTGTGTGCGTGTGTGTCTGTCTGTGTGTGTGTCTGTGTGCGCGTGTGTGTGCGCGTGTGTGTCTGTGTGTGTGTCTGTGTGTCTGTGTGTGTGCGTGTGTGCGTGTGTGTGTTCTGATCACAACCACTCACAGATCAGTACTGACACTGAATGGTGTACTGACCCCAGAACTCCTACTGTGTCCTGATACACATCAAAGTAACAGCCATGATATGAACATCTGTGCTGTATTCAGATGTAATGGTGTATTAAGAATAATCAAACACCCAAATCATAACCTCACGGTACTGGTCATGTGGACACTGAGCAGTGGTGGAGACGGTAGAAGGTGGCCAACAGCTTGTGTAGAGTGACAGCTCTGTATGTACACACCTGTAACACAGGTGGACCTACTACAGCTCTGTATGTACACACCTGTAACACAGGTGGACCTACTACAGCTCTGTATGTACACACCTGTAAAAGCTGCCTGTAACACAGGTGAACCTATAACGATGGACAGGGAGTGTAGGTGTACGTGAGGTGTTTCTCCTCCACTGGCTGGTGAGGATGGGTATCTAATGAGCACAGAATGTACACAGCGCCACCTGCTGGTGCGCCTGCAGGGCGATCAGCGGCGCCAGGGCCGCAGAGGAGCACGAGCAGCTTAGCGCTGGCCGAGAGGGACCTCGCAGCTACTTAGGGTCGGAAAAAGCGCTTCGTAATTTTCCCGGTGAGTCGAATCCTCCTGCGGCCGGCCAGGCAGCAGCTCTATGGAAGCACGGCCTGCTACGCCTGATTTGAGGTGGGAAATAACCGTGACCAATTACTGCCTCGCCCCCCATTCTCATCAGAGGCCTGGAGCTCACCACCCCAGCACACCCCCCTCACCACCCCAGCATGCCCCTCCCTCACCCAGCATAATCCAATTGTGGTGGAATGTCTTACAGTAATGACACCCTGGAACACAGTCCCACACTGGCCTGCGTGCTCCTGTTAGTCACGCCGACAACAAGAGGAAGTCAAACAAACAGGGAGAGAGAGAGAGAGAGAGTCATTGTGGTCATGATTTCTATTTCTTTCTGGGGTTTTTTTGATATCTTGAAATGTTATGACCCTTTTTAAAGGAAAAAAAACAAAGCTGCAGTTTTGCTTGCATCTGTGGTTCACAGAGAATCTAGATCAGTTTGTACGTTTATATGAAAAGATTCACATAAACAAAGGAGTTTAAATGATCCATAATGCTTGGGGTTAAAGTCCTGTTTCTAAACACTGAACCTGTTTTGGACATTCAGAGGCTTTGTATCGACCCTTGAAATGCACATACCAAGCTGACGTGAGAAAAACACCTTCCCTCACTAACACACGTGTGTTCAGTGTTCAGCATGCAGACTGTCTTGCCACAAACCAAAATAACCTTTTTAAAAACCTTGTTTAATATGTTATGTTTTTCTCTTTAACTAAGACATACTAGGCCTGAATACCAAAAGGGAAAAACTTCGCATCCTGCACAGAACTGAACACATTTACCCTGCTGTGCTGAGAAAGCACAATGAAATGACCTCTGACACTGAAAGGGTGTGTAACTGTTCAAAACCATCGGTAACGCTCACCTGCGATGGGCGGCCCCAGCAGGACAGGGCAGCACTCGAAGATGGTGACCAGCCCCACGGCGCTGGAGAAACACCGCGGACCCACCAGGTCCACCAGACACTCGAAGAGCAGGGCGCACACCATACCGTAGACCACGCCATAGCAGACCGCGTACGCCACCAGTCCCCAGTAGCCTGACGCCAGCGGGCACAGCAGGTGGCACACGCCGTTGTAGGCCACGGCGAAGCTGAACAGGTACTGGATTCGCCGCCGGACCGGCCCGGTGTTGGCCAGGAGGCCGGTACCGGGGCGGGCGACCATGTCCACGATGGCCAGGGCGGAGAGCAGGCTGGCGGCCGAGTACTCGTCCACGCCACGGTGCTTAGCGTACGGCGCCAGGAAGATCATGGGGGCGAAGAAACCAAAGAACATCAACATGTTTCCCGTGAGGTAGATGATGAAACCACGGTGACGGAATAGGGACAGGTCCAGGAAGAAGCTCATTCTCTGCACGCAGCTCCGCCCATTCACAGGGTCACGCCCACAGGCCCTGTCCTCGGCCCCGCCCCCCCGTGGGTCTTCTGGCATCTGTGCTCCGTTATGTGGAGCGCCCCCTACTGATAAGCCAAAAAACATCGGTTTAGTAAATTACATTATGCTCAAGTTGGTGGAGAAAGCAGTCAAATATAACAAAGTGTAACGTGTCCTATGTGTTCGATTTTTATAAAACATCAAAAAACAAGGGGAGAAACAAGGTATATTTTAAAATGCCAGAAAATAAACTAAGTAATAAAATGAATTCAGTTCTTTATTATGGAATCATACCATTTTTATAAAATAAACATATAACTATTTATATTCTAGTACCAGTAGAATAATAATACTAATAATATCTGATACTGTATCCTTGTATAAGTAGGATATCATTTTTTCATCCTGAAGATGGAAGAATATATGCCTTCATGGTTTTCCCCTGCAGGTTTCCTCTCCATTTGATTCAGTCCTTGGACATTTTCTGTATGAGCACTTAAGAGGGTTTTGCTGCCCTCTGACCTGAGAAACCTGGACCATACCATCTCTTAAAGGTCTCATCAGAGCTCCAGCTACGCAGCAGTTCAGCAGCATAGCCCCGAGGATGAGGAACCCCCCCCTCCAGCCGAAACAGTCAAACAGGAACTGGTTCAGGGGTGCCAGGGTGCACAGGAAGACCGGGCTTCCAGCCATGGCCAAGCCGTTGGCGATGGGCCTTTTCACCTGGAAGTACTTCCCTATTATGGTGAGAGACGGCTGGAGGTTGAACGAGAGACCAAGGCCTGTGGAGATGGGAATTACAGTGAGTTTTTCCTCAGACCAGCACACGCACTCACAGCTGCTCCGTTCACATTAGCTCTTCATCTCGTTTGCCACTTCCCGCTAAAAACTCATTAACAGGACCTGAAATAATTTCTAAACGAGTGTGCAATTTAAAAGGGTATTACATTAGAGCATCACTCATATACCACCACCTTATTTGGCAAAAGAAAAAAAATCCAATTTAATGCTGTGTCTCATTTTCTAAACCAGCATTTTATTCATTTTCCCAGGCCTGTGCATGGAGATGGAGGTGCTGCAGGTGGAGATGGAGAAGGAGGTGGAGGTGATGGAGGCAGAGGTGAAGGTGAAGGTGAAGGTGAGGGTGAGGGTGAGGGTGAAGGTGAGGGTGAGGGTGAAGGTGAAGGTGAGGGTGAGGGTGAGGGTGAGGGTGAGGGTGAGGGTGAAGGTGAGTACCTGCCTGCTGTTCATGCTTCAACACTGCCTCTAAGTCATTTCAATTTCTATGCAAGTTTTTGTTTACAATTCAATTCTTTCAAGCTTTTCGATTCTGACTGAATAATGTGTTGATGCTTAAAACAGTGTTTTATACGCAGAGATGTGCACAGATTTCATACAGATTACCAACTATGGTTTTAATGTATTCAAAATAAATACACCAAAGCACAACAGAGTAAAGTGGCTCAGATATTTGGATTAAGCTTTAGAAAAAAACAGATTTAATTTCTAATAAAAACAAAAACCCCATTAACTGCTATATAACAGGAAGAGAACTCCAACCCTAACCTGCTCAAATCACAGTTCACGATACAGCTAGAACTCAAACCACAGCTCACCCTACAGCTAGAACTCAAACCACAGCTCACCCTACAGCTAGAACTCAAACCACAGCTCACCCTACAGCTAGAACTCAGGTTTGAGCTGCAGTTGTTGCAACTGTTTGAAGAGCAAGACTGTTAAAAGATCACCCACTTTTTCTCTGTATAAAACGTGTCTAAGTTTGTAACACTCTACTTTAGTAACCCTACATACTGCAGGGAAGACGAAACAATCTCTGAGTATTAAACAGTAAGCAGGCAGAGGCAATGAGAAATTCAAAACAAAGTATCTGGGTTTATGCTCCAAACTGCTGAATGATTTCCACCAAAATCCCCCAGTGGTTTAACATTAAAAAAGCAGCCTTGGACACCAAATACTGAACTACAACATCACGCTGATCCTACCATGAACTACATCACGCTGATCCTACCATGAACTACATCACGCTGATCCTACCATGAACAACATCACCCTGATCCTACCATGAAC
>JAOXYF010000019.1:5704722-5719776 GCA_028565775.1 Sternarchorhynchus goeldii
ACATCACGCTGATCCTACCATGAACTACATCACGCTGATCCTACCATGAACAACATCACCCTGATCCTACCATGAACAACATCACCCTGATCCTACCATGCTGTAAAGTTATTGGTTACAGACACTTTTATTCACACATCTAGTCTGAGCTCAGATCAAATGTCCTAGAAATATTCGCCATCATTAGTAAGTGACCCGAAGATCTGAGATCAGGAGAACCACTGCAAGCCTCAAAAGGTCTTCTGTGCCCCACTCCATCCACACATAAATCCTCCTTGGCAGTGTAGCTTGGTAATGAGGTACACTGGGTGCTCTCTGTGGGCAAACAAGCAGGATCCATGCAGACGCAGCCCAGAGGAACACAGTGAGAAACCAGAGACTTAATTACACCCAAAGAGAGAGGGAGGGTAGGAGAGGGGAGAGATTAGGAAAGAAAGACAGAGAGAACATGGGAGCCAGGAGATGAACGAAAGAAAGAAAGAAAGAAAGAAAGAAAGAAAGAAAGAAAGAAAGAAAGAAAGAAAGAAAGAAAGAAAAAGAAAACGAAAGACAATGTCATGGTAGAGAGGAGGAGAGAGAGAGACAGAGAGATGGACACAGAATGATTAAGAACAGCAAATGAATAACAGCAATTGTCGAGTGGCCTATGGTGCCATGAGTCCCTGTGGTTATGAGAGTAAATCTCAAACTGCCCTTCCAGACCCACAGGGCTGAATAATAATAAACAAGTGAGCCTCCCTGAACACACCCCAATTACACACACCTCTGAGAGCCCACCCAGGCCCTTGTCTCCAAAGCTTAGCATAACACAACGCTGAGCAGGGAGGTGTGATAGAACACAGAGCGTTGAGTTAGGGCTCAGTGTTCAGTGGCATGGGTGGAGTTAGGGCTCAGTGTTCAGTGGCATGGGTGGAGTTAGGGCTCAGTGTTCAGTGGCATGGGTGGAGTTAGGGCTGTGTTCAGTGGCATGGGTGGAGTTAAAGAGCTAGTGTTTGTACCTCCGATGATGCCAACACACATGTACAAGTGTGTGATACTGCTGCCAAAAGAGGCTGCAACCATGGATGCACCACACATGATCCCTCCAGCGATGACCACGGGCCTACTGCCATACCGGTTCACCAAAATACTACTGACTGGACCTAGAGAGGAAGAGATGGACAGAGAGAAAGAGGGAGGGAGAGAGAGGGGGGAGAGAGAGAGAGAGAGAGACAGGGAGAGAGGGAAAGAGAGAGAGAGAGAGAGGGAGAGAGAGAAGAGAGGGAAAGAGAGAGAGAGGGAGAGAGAGAGGGAGAGAAATGAGATATAGAGATGAATGCAAAAGAAAGTGAATGGATAGTTGATTGATCAGATAGAATGAATAAAAAACAAAAATGGGAGGAGAGAGAGAAACTTTGCATATTTTGATGAGAATTAAACATTTGCTTAATATCATTATTCATAAAACCCCAATAAAAGTGGCTTGTCTGGGCCACCGTATCACTATTCACATCACTTCCTCTCAGAGTTTAACTGCAAGCACTTCTAATGACACCCATTAGATCATAGTCACGTTTCATATTACTTTGATCTTGACGAAAAACAACTGCAGAAGAAGAAAATTATCAACTAAATTATCCACATCAATCAGATGGGTAAGTCTCTGTGTCTCTCTCTCTCACACACACACACACACACACACACACACACACACACACACACCCCATTCCATCTGTGAAAAGAGATGGAAAACGAGTCAGTTTTTCTTTTCTGCAGAAAATTAAAAACCAAAAAGCACTTAATGTTAAAAGGCACAGTTGAGACTGTCAATTCATTACCACAAGGACGTTCCTAAATGAGAAGAGCCTCCAAACGGGCAAAGCTATCGATAAAAGAGCAATCAATAAAAGAGCAATCGATAAAAGAGCAATCCATTTACTGTTCCAATTTATTTCAAAAGGGTTTTCACCCCCAGACAAGGTCACGTAAAGGCCTATGCAACAACACCGGGACTTCTTACACACACGCGCACACCGGAGGCTGCTAAGAGAAACATACCGATGCTGGAAATCGTGCGTATGGATGACAGTACATGAGAAAACGACTGAAGAAACCACCTTAAAATCTAACGCCATAGGGAACCATATTCAAATCGTGTGTGCACGTCGCATCCCGTCACTTAAGTAAACGTCAATCAAACCTTGTGAAACATGACTGCGGTTAGATTATAAATTATGCAGGTCGTGCATCAATTTTACGAACCGGGCAAAAGTACTGCTCTGCCAAAGACAAAACCAACGGCCTTCTCATCTTGGAGAGGCTCTGTGTGCGCATTTAACTTCCCTCTCTCAGTTCACCAGCGCTGAAAGCGTTATGTAAACTTGATCAGTGTTCTTTCGCCCAGCCCTTCCAGTCTTTAACGAAATAATTCACCTAAGTTCACCTAAAATAGTGTTTCTCATTACTAGTCGCGGGTCAGCACTGCGCTGCGACACTTTCCGTGACTTCTGCTTTCCAACACCTTAATTAGTTCACGGCAGGTGCCGTTATGAATTTGATCACAGGCGTTATAGCGGAGATCAAATACAAAACCGTGTCGTGCGTGTTCACTAGCACATTCAGAAACCAAAAACAGTGTAAGAGCGATAGCGAACTCCGCACACTCGGGCCTCCCGTGACATCATCCAGTTCAATGAGGTGGTGATGATCCCCCGAGCGAAGACACCTCCCCTCCACCACCTTCCCAATCGCTGCACCCTCGGCCCGGCTCGGTCCCGTGAAGCAGCTCTCGCGCGGGTGTGACTGAGGTCGTCGCGGCTGTATCTGTGGTCTCGGCGAACCCCACCCCGGGGACCGACGGGGAAGAAAGAGAGCAGTGGACCCGCGCTTGATGTATATCTGCTGTCGTTATTCAGTGCGCGCTGGGGTGACTTTGGCATAGAGGAGCCAAGGGCGTTATGATGGAGCCAGTGCCGTCGCCGTTACACACATGGGAACCGCCCCCCCTCTCTCTTAATGATGATGGCTCTATAAAACCCCAACGCTCCACACTCTTTTCGCTCTTTTTTAGGAACTTTTTTTTTTTCTAGCGTTTGCGTAAAAGCACTATGATCACACTCGGCACAGAGAAAATCTATCAGCCCAGGTTGTTGGCTCTCGTGATTTTACCGTTTCCTTCCCGCACGCGGCTACGACCTCTCACGAACAACGATCAATAGTTCAGAAAACACAGTGTTATCAGTTCGATAACAATGTAACCTCACATATAATGGCATTGTTTTTAATTGCCGGTTTATCTAAACATGGCTACTATCGAAAACCCGTTATGATGTTGGTCTGTGGTGGACATACCGCCGTTTTTGTCAATTCGGTGTGAGAATAAACGCTTTAGTGCGACGGTTATTTAATCAAGTTTGCTCGGTGATTACAAGTATTATGTTGTGAAAGAACCATTTGTGGGATCCTTTGGACTCCAGCACTATCAATGTTTTACAGCTTTAAAACCTCCACATATGCAGGAGTACTCTAACGTAATTATATAAACCCAAATAAAAGCGGTAAATAGACAACAGGCTGCTTTTCTAGATCATTCTGAAGGACCTTATATTGATCTATATGCTCCTGATCTATAGGCCTTAGCTGTCAGCTCTAATTCTACATCAAACCACATATAAACAAACCTCAATGTGCATCCAGAAAAACAGCTCTGCTCCTGTTTTTCCCAGTTTCTATAATCGAGTCTTGTACTGTTATGGATGTAAGTACTGGCGATTCTCCCAGACACACTGTTAGCATATTGCACCTTAGCCCCCACAGAGTCCCACACTTAATCCAGAAATAACATCCATCGTTACACACGGACCGGCTCACGTTCCAAAATGCACCTAAGACTGAAATGGCCTCACCTCCTGCATACATAACAGCCAGCATGATGGAGGACAGCCAGGCGATTTGGCTGTAGGAGATGCCAAAATGCCGTTGGATCTCCTTGAAGTAGATGGTGAGGGCCTTGGGAAAGGCGTAGGAAAACCCAATGGAGATGAAGGCCCCGAACACAACCACCCAACCCCAGCCGCCGTCCGGAGGGCTGGAGCCCAACGCGGAGGCCCCCGGGACACCCATGACCGCTCAGAGAGAGAACGACAAAGGGAGTGAGAGAGGGGGCCAGGGAAACGATCAAGAGATGCCGTATTTAGTGTGAGGACAGGGTCTTTCCTGCAGATCTCGAACTTTGTACCGTCCCTAAATCAATCAGTGGTCCACAGTACCAGTCAATAACATGTGACGTCCAGTTATTGACAGTGATTAATGTGTTGATAGCAGCCTATGCATGATCCTCATTTCAACCCTATGACATTATTAAACACACCTCTGACACCTGTTTACTCAGGTGATGGTCCACCCAGTTTTGCTCTCTGTAAAGGCTTGACCTGACCAAAACACACCTACCGCCTCTAGAAATGAATGTTAAAGCTCCAATTAACAAACCTTGCAGTTCCAAGATGCAAATCAGTCCATTTATTTTCTGGTCATTTGTGTTCAATGCAGATTATGGAAAATTAAAAATATCGTGTTAACCTCTAGTTTACAGAGGTCACTGAAAACAAACAGCACTGGCAGGAGCAGCAGGATCACAGCAGCCAACAAAACAGGCACAGCTTGGTTACCCTCAGTAACAGGTCACTGTTGTTCCCTCTGGAACCACCTCATGACAACACAACCAAAACTAACAAGAGTTTCAAAGAAAACTGGAGTATAATCCCTTACTGTGTGTGCCTGATTCCAGAGCCCCTCACTGGATGCAAGAAGCAAATGTTGAGTAGTGCAGACGTACTTTAAGTAGCTATTCGATGTTCCTTTGTCCAAGCTCAGTCTGTTCCAACAGAGCTGGTGTTGCATGTCTTAACAAGCCTCACAGAAAACCTCCGTGGAAGTGCAGCTTTTGCAAGACAGCAAAAGGTACATATGTTACTTTTCCCTTTAATGTTAATGTAGGTATGAGCAGTCAATTCTACAGTTCTACTGCTGATCTCAACCAACACAGGCAGCTCATTAAAAGGAGATTTTTTTATTTTATTTTCAAATTATGTGCAATGTGAATTTCACAGTAGAGATCAACATACATTTATCAAAACTCATACCATACAAATAAGCCCAAAAAAAAACCACAACAAAAAGACCTGAAGGTTTTGGGGTGGGTGGGATATATACTAAAGAAGAAAACAGACGAAAACCACAATGTCATTATTCTGGGCAGGAGCTCAATGGTTAGGAAAGGAGAGGGACAGTGGAGATGCCAGGAAGCAGAGTTCATCACCTCTTTACAAACCTTCTTTAGACTTGGACAAGTTGATTTGTGTTAAGATTGAAATGTATTAAAATAGAACTGCTTCTGCAGTTACTGTCTGTAACGCTTTGTGTTTTATAGTAATGCAAATCACTGGGTAACCCATCATCAACACGAGAGGTAATATTTATTAATAAAAAAGAAAGGAAAAGAAGTGTTGATTTCCACATTGTGATTCACCTAACAAACCAGTCAAAAACTATATGCATCTATATTTAAAAATACAAAATAAACATCTGGAAAACAAAAACACACCATCTATTATTCAAGTTGAAAAAGATGGAGAAAAATCCTGTAAAAAAAAAAAAAAAAAAACCCAAAAAAAACCCAAATGTGCAAGAACAGCAAACTTATGTTACAGCATATTACATATTACATATTATCAAACCATAGTCAATACAGTACTGGGTAACAGTAATGAATCCTGAGTGGTGTGTTTGTGGTTCCTGTGCTACCGAGCTTGGGGGAAGGGGGGGGGGGTCTGACCAAGGGGAACTATTGCACACAAATCATGGAGGAGTCCATCCTGCAGGTCCCTGGGTGACCCATCCACTCAACACAGAGCAGTGGAGCCATCACCCCAGTCACATGGACCTCTGCACCACCAATCTTGGAAACGGCAGTTCGGTGTTTGAGATTGTTTAGAGAAAGTGAGAGTGAGAGAAAGAGCGCACAAGATCAGTAGGTCACAAGGAACCTGCATATGATGAACTGAATCAAATAAGCAAAACCAAACAATAAAGCTGAGACTGTTAGAGGCAACAGGACCGTGACCCAGTGGCTGTATTATAAACAAAACAAACAAACAAACAATTACTTTTGTACAAGATTGTCAAAGAAAAAGCAGCTCCAAGATTTTTCAAATTCATCTCCATATGTCATCACTAGCCAGCAGATTCAGGACAGTGTTTACAGAGAGGGCCAGACCAGGACATCACTGCTGTAGCTACAGTCGTCGTGGAGACTCCATGGAAACTCCTTCCAGACAAAGCCATGAAGAGAGGGGGGTTCTTTAAAGCACCTCAGTAACACTTGGAGAGAAAGCTCTGGCCAGGCTCGAAGCTCAGCTCCACCACAACCCTCTCTGCAGTGGCAAAGATGAGCCCCTTCACATGAAAGATTGTGAGAATATTTTTTTTTTTAAATAACCTTTTCACATGCCCCATCCAACGTGGAGAGCATCAAAAGTCATGTGCTTTATTGCTATCAGGAACAAGAGGAACGAGCTTGTGGCTTCTTTAATGCACAGCTCCCACCGAGAGAGGGGGTCCATCCCATGTGAGAGAGAGTTCACCCTGGGACACCACGAGGGAGAGGCGCTCTAGGACCAGTGCTGGGAGAGTCCACACAGAGAGACCACTGCTCCACAGCAACAAGACGACCCTTCTGCTACTCTCTCCGCACCATGAGTGGTAACTGAGCACAGGGAAGTGGGGGGTGTGGGGGGCAATGAGGTGCAGTTATAGAGCCCTGCTTTAACATTACCTTAAACCAGTCAGCTCACAAACCCACAAACTCAGTCCTGCTGCTCACTAAACCAGCCCAGTCCTTCTACTCTCCAATATGGAGACTGATAACATAGTAACTTCACTAACAAAACAGCTGGTGACAAAATTGCAAAGATCCAGATGAGCGTTTATAACCACACATCAGCCTAGAACCTGGATTGGCATTTCAAAGACCACAGCAGTACAGAGGTTTAGAGTTCTGTTCCAACGCACCTGATTCAACTCACAAAAGGTTTGAGGATTAGTTAATGAGTGGTGTTTGTGTGCTGGAGCGGAGAGAATGCTGAACCCAGCGAGAGAGATAACAGGCTCTTAGGAGCTGAAATTCACAAACCAAAAATAAAAACAAAAGCATTGAGTTGACAAATTATCTAAGATACTACTAATAAAAAACCAAGCAAAAAAGCCTAAAGAAGAGTCACCTAAAACAACTTGGCAAAGCAGATAAACTAGATTAAGGACTACCTAACTAAACCATCAAAAACAAGAATCATATCAGAGAAAAGCCCTGCTGGTGGGCAGGAAGGATCTTTACAGTTAATGGAAAAAAGACAACTCAGTAATGTGATGTAGCTACCCGACAGTGAGCACCATCGCCCACATACCCGTATGAACATATAGAGCTATTTATATATTTATTACTTTTAATATTTCTGATGCAAACACACTGCTTGTCCTTTACAAAAAAAAGACATCATCTATTACTGTGTTCAACGATGCATGCTGGCAAACCAATAGAAGGAAACATTTCAAAGCAATGACAATCTTCTAGGGTACACTTTCAAGATAAGAAAAGAAATGGCTCAACACAAGTATGCGAACAATATGATAATTGCACTTAGAATTTGTTTCAACTGCAAAACAAGCAGGGGTGATGGTGTGATGTCCGTCTCTCAGGTTAAAATACCGCGCGTCTGCGATGAACACACCCTACTCAAACCCGTTCGAGACGTTCACTGCTTTTTAAGACCCCTCCCCTGACTCCTCGCCTAGCTCTCACTCGTCTCCAACAGCACCATGTATCGGGGCGCAACGACCAACCCCTTTAACCAAAACAAAACAATTAAAAATTTAAACAACCAACTCTCAAAGCACAATTACCCCCCACAAACGTCCCTGGGAAGAGCGCAGAAGGCCAGCATCCCTCCTCGTCTGCTCAGAGCACTTTCTGAAGACACTGGGGATACAGCTTAGCCACCACGCACTCAAAATGACGCCCCAGGTCCCAGAGGCGGTCGGGGGTCTCGTAGACCTTGGCCCACCTGTCGGCCTCCTCGTCGTACTGGTAGAGCGAGTTCTTGCGGCTGGTGCGGAACACGTGCTCCTCCACCATCACCTGGGTGGCGCGCACAAACAGGTGCGGACGGCCTCCGAGCAGCAGTGCTTTGATGTAGGGGCTGGCGGCCTGCTCGAAGGGCAGGTCCTGCCGCCGGCTCCACGCGCTCTGCTCGATGTCGTACGCCTCCACGGTGAACGTCCGCTGGTGATTCCGGCAGATGCCGGCGATGTAGTAGATGTGGCCGAGGTGAAGCGCCGCCAGTCCCTGGCTTCGTGGCACACTCATGGGGGCCAGGTGGCCCCAGTAGTCCTTTCGAGGGTCAAAACAAAAGAAGTGCTCTCCTGAAGAACCACAGGGCAGGTTTAGCAATACAGCGCAATTCAGGTGCTTTACAAACACAGAAGGAAACTGAGGAAATTAAAGTACAAATAAGGAACTTTTCTTTGTTTTGCAAGAAAATGAATGTGAACAAAATGATGAAAACGTCATGAAAACGTTTTATTAATCATTTTTTTGTAATGTTTGAACATTAACAAAAGTTTAAATATTACTGATTTTATTACAAGCTTGTCATGATCATCCTGAAAGAATCATAGTTGGAAGCATCACAATAAAACCAACGCAAGCAAATGAAAAACCTCTGACCTTGGAGCACGTAGATGCGGTCCTTGTACTCTATGGCACTGTGGAACTCCATGGCGACGGGCATGGGGCTGACGGCGGTCCAGCAGTTGTCCCGAGCATCGTAGCACTCGACGGACTTCAGGGCGTTGCGTCCGTCTCCCTCGTAGACGCGGCCGCCCAGAGCGTACATCTTACCGCAGCAGTGCACGAGGCGACAGCCGATGCGGGCGCGGAGCAGCGGCGAGCGAGACAGCCAACGGTTCCCCGCGTGCTCGTACTGCCAGAAGTCGCTCTCGGCGCGGTGGTCGATGGCGACCTCGCTGCTGCTGGGGCGGTAGCCACCGGCGATGAAGATGTCGTTCTCGGAGGTGACGAGGATGCCGACCTCGCGCAGGTCGTTGGGCGGCTTGCAGAGTTTGTAGACTTTGCCCGTGGCCGCGTCGAGGCAGGGGACCGTCTGCTTTTTCCCTGAGTGCTTGTGTGCTGCGTCGAAGCAGATGATCATCTCGGAGGCCGTCATGCCCAGGCGCTGCGGACAGCCGCTCGCCCTCGCCGCGCCCGGACGCTCGCGGGACAGCGCCGAAGCAAAGGCGGGCGGGATGCGGCCGAGGAAGGCCTCGTCCAGCAGCGGCAGCCGCACGCAGCGGGCGAACACGTCGGCCAGGTGAGCCTCGCGCCGCGGCCGGTCGTGCTCCAGCCAGCGCACGATGCTCTCGTACACATGCTCCTCCTTCTCCACGTTGAGGTCATCACTGTTGAGGATTCCCACGAGCTGCTCGCGGGTCAGGTGCAGGAACTCCTGCTCGCCCACCACGCACAAGAACTTCTTGCGCACGTAGTCCTGCGCACGCTCGCGCAGCTCCTGGTGCCCGTAGGCGTCGGCAAACATGAACACGCCGATGCAGTTCTGCGGGTCCAAGCGGCTGATCATGAAGTGGGCGCACTGGTCCTGCAGCGCCGGGATCTGGAAGATGCTGGCCGCCGTGAACAGAGCCTGCACGTTGCATTCGGACAGCGCGACGCGCGAGGTGTAGGCGTAGTCCAGCACCAGGCGCATGGATTCAGACTCCACCCCCACGATGCGCACCTCCCTCTGGCTGCTCTCTGTAAGGCCACTGGTGAACATCGATCTGAGAGGCGGAGCCAACAGTGAAGGAGGCAGAGATTGAAGGCGGGGAGGTGTAGACCGGACAAATGAAAGAAAAAAAAAAAAATATTGATGACAATGCCAAACAATGTCAAAGATGCGGTTAGTAAGTGTGTGTGTGTGTACAGTCACATGTGACTGCGTGAGTAAATGCATTTGTTTTAGTGATGACACACTTTAGATTGATCCTCCCCTGGCTTCAGGAGGAACATGGCTACATGTGAGGGTAACAATGTTAAGTCTGATCCTGTGACTAAGTCCTGGAAAGCCATGGCACATTTTGGAAAGCCATGGCACATTTATTCTCTTGAATTTTCATGAGCGAAACCAGAGTAGGATGATGGGAAGAGCAGAAAAAAGAGAGGGAAAGAAAAAAAAAAAAAAAAAAAAAAGACAATCACTATTGTACTAAAGGCATTACGTTCACATTCGATAACAACGGACTGGTTTTATCCGGTACTCTTCAGCGTTTTGGGAGTTTTCGGTCCTCCAACACACCCTAACCCAGTTATGAAACACCCATTTATTGGTCATTTTTTTTGGCCTTCAGTTCACACCTCAGCGTCTCTCTCTCCCCACGGCAGATGAAAACCCACCCAGCGGGACGGCGTGGCGTTACCTGAAGTACGGGCTGATGGCAGCCAGCACGTTTCTGTGACAGGAGAAGGTCTTGCCATGGTCCACCTCCACCACGATGTCCGTCAGCTGCGCCTCGTCGTACAGGGCCTTGAGCTGCTGAAGGACGGTGCAGGCATGCAGGGCGTCTATGCCGTTGTAGCTCGTACTCGCTGCCGTGCCGTTCTGTACTTGTAACAGCTTTCCAACGTCTGTGGTGAGTAAAACACCAGCCAAAGCAGTGGGAACATGATTAAAACCAACCACAGAACGGTGGGATAATCCTCTGGGTTTATTGTAAACTATACATTTTAGCACCTAGTGGCAGTTTTAACCAGGCAGTTTTTTTTGACTATGCTTGCTTCATTATAGATAATGTGTATAGACAAATGTACCAAGGCAGCATAAAGTAGAAGTTCTGTTTATTTCAGACTGATCACTGACGACAGAGACGTAATTAAAACCCTTGCTTGGGGCTCTTTCTTTTAAATTCCCTTCATATAAGCACGGCCAACAGCGCAGAAATAATACAAAAAGATAAATATATAATGTCTTATCCTTGTGCAACAGTGCAGTGCAACGTAACTACATAAAACAAGTCTTTCCCACTCATCTTTAGCGACTCCTGCTTACCACAGAAACACACAGTCGATAGATTATAAACATTGGACTCTATCGAATATAAACTAAACGAGCCCATGTGACATACTTAACCACACACGTGCAGTAAAGTGGATCAGAACCGGGCTGCTGGCTAACGCTAGCTACCTAAACACTTTAACATGAGCCACAGTACGAGTCATGCTCCTACAGGCCAGTATATATGCGGGGAAATCAATGAGCAGCTCTCCGAATAACCATAACCTTAAATTGCTTAAAATAAACTAGCCAGTAGTATGGTGGTTAGCGTATTTTGTGAACCATAGCTACCTAGTTAGCTACCCAGCCAGGAAATTATGTTAAAACACTTGTTAACACACAGCATATACGGTCTTCATTCCGGATTTGAAATCATTCACAAAAACAATATCAACCACGAACCAAGAAAATCGAGGAAACTCTTATAATAGCAAACTCCTTATAAAACTGAACGGAAGGCTGTCTAAAATTAGCCAGCAGTTTGTCTATGAAAGTAGCTAATTATTGTAGCTAGCTATGAAGGGAATGTGTACTTGGCCAAGTTTTGTGTAACAAAGTGTTTCGTAGCAAAACACACCAGCCAAAAATGTCGAAATCAAGTTACGTTAGCTAGAAAACTGGGTAGCTCTATCGAGTTAAAGTTTAAAGTGAGTAAACATGCTAACGTTACAGGTATTCAAGCCAATTAATCTGTTTGACTAAACGGAGTAGAGTCATTTAAAGAAATGTACTCAAACTGGTAAAGAGATACCTGTCAATTGATTTAGCTAAGTAGAAAGCTAACTAGTTAGCTCGTTAGCTTGCTAATCCACTGAAGAAATGACCGCACGAGCTGCACTACCTGGAGACGGTTGCTAACTAAACTAGCCTCATTTTGCCGGCCAAGTAGAAATCAAGCTCTCTTGAAAGAACAAAACCTGTCTTGTTTAACAAATCTTTAAAATCGTTCAACGTTGACATCAAATATTTTAAGATATAAGCAGTCGCTAAACAACAGAGTGGTAAACAATATGACTATTTACCCAAAAAGGCTCAAGTGTTTATTAGCGAACAGAGCTAGCCTGGTTAGCTAAGCTAAGCTAAGAGAGCTAAGTCAGCCAGCCGGATACCCGTCCGTACTTTTCTGGCTACCCTAAAAATACTCATTCATGTTTACCACATAAAATAAATCCGTTTAACCTTAATTGACTGTAAAGACGTACTGGAGCGTTGCGAATACGTGGCATGTAAATGGACACGAAAACTTAGGAATAACTTTGAATCTTGAATAGAAACAATCATAAATGTCTCACCTCCACTGGCAGCCATTCTCTCCCAGTCTGTCTTACTGCGGTTGGGAACACGTCACTGGTGCATCCGAGCCCCGGAAACAAGCAACACCCAATCGCTCTTATCCAAAGTGTCCCGGTGCCCTAAAGACCCACGGGGTATTAATATTTTTGCAACGTGTATCAAATTCAATTAATACCGATCCCACTTAATCAACGTCACAAGGTGAAAAAAATAGATGATATAAAAGAATGGTGGAAAACAGAATTAAAATACATTAACACAGGAAGGCTTTCTTCACGCATTGTCCACCTGTAAATATACATTTTAATAGTCATTTATTAATAGTAATTTATTAATAGTCTCATAAGGTCCTTCTTCAGTAGTGGTCTATATGAATATTGACATCTGGAAATACTGGTGGTCATGGACATTGGCCCTCATTCACAGATTCACAGTCTTCATTGTCAGATTCAAGTTTCCATTTTGAAATGTTTATTCTTATATCTGATTTGGTGTTTCTTTTTCTGGTTCCTGAACTTCCATTCTGTGATTTGGTTGATAAATTCATTTCTAAAACCATACTCTCTATTGGGAAAACTAAAACCCTTTCTGCTTTGCTCTCTACATGCCCAATAATCAATTACACACAAAAGCCTGACTATCTGCAGCCCCATCTATGCATTTCGCAGTAGACTGAGGCTAATACTATATTGAGACTAATACTGCCATTATATAATCAAGAGATTACCTTTAATCAACATAGAAAATCTCATTACAGCAATTGCCGGAGGTCCTTATCATGAGATTACATATTTATTGTATGTAGTGTGAGGGATACCTGGGAATTGAACCCAAGCCTGTAGTTGGTAGAACCTCAGTCTCCCTGCTCTACTTGCAAAATGAAGACCAGATGAAGCGAGAAGTTCATTTTTTGGGAAGTTAAACCACTGGACAGTTTAGAGATAAGATGACATTGCTGATGAAGACATGGAGAGAACAGATGTAGAAACTGTCTAATCAAGAAAAAAAAATAATCATGGAACAAACAGTGTGTAGTTTTTATATCACATTTTTATATGTATATCATTTTACACATCACCTTCCAATGACTTTATTAATCAAGCAGTTGCAACTATTCAAATGGTAATGATGAAGAACATCTGTTCTAGTTCTCAATCCAGATGCTGTTTGAGATGTAAATGGACAACCTACACTCCTTTATTCATAAAACATCTTTGTGTAGTAAGTCTTGATAATATTATTACATTTCAAACTCCAGCCCATTTTGTTTCCCACTTGATATAGAAATACAATGGATCCAGATTATTCACTATGGACACCTCTACCACTGAGACAGGCTCGTTTACATGCCAGTTCTTATCTTGGCACTTCTCCTTTACTGATGGTACTCTTATACAGGCTAGTTGTCTTAGGTCTGTGGTGGATGAGAAAATACACTGATATATAATCAGCTGTTCTCTGTCAATATAATACATTAGTATTAAAAGGGTCAAACCACCCTGAGGATCAGAATCCTTGGAGATTTTATTACAAGAATGTCGAGTCCTGCAGATGCAGTGCAGCACCCTGCAGAGTGTATGTGATGGCTCTAAGACGCTCCCTAATATGTTTCAGTTATTTGATTATTGATCGTGTGATTTTAGACCCACAGCACACATAGCAGAATGGCGATCATAGCAATATAGCAGCTTGGAGTTTTTCCAAAAGATGGGAAATTCCAGTATGTTGGATACTGGACAAGTTCAATGAAAAGCAGAAAGCTAAAACAGACCTACATTGTTACATATATATATATATATATATATATATATATATATAAAAGTATTTTACAGAGGTCAAGTAGATTAAATAGCTGATCCACTTTAACTTTACACACTATCCATTCTAATCAGGGTCGTGTGGGCCTGTTTGTCCTGTTTATCATGGTATTCAGTGTTAGAAGCTTATATGTGCCAATGCTGATACCCGCTGAAATATACAGTATTACTGCTAAATACTTTACTAATGTTCATAAACGGTTTTTCTGGTTGTTTCCATGCAGTCTCTTTTTTGCATCTTTGCTAATGCTGTGTTTTGTTTCCAGATAACTTATTCCTGCTAACCAAGGTTTATAGCATCATGTCAGTTTAGCAGACCTAGATCAGGGTTGGGATTAAACTCAACAGCATGACTGGAGAAAGGATCATTCATTCATTCAGTCAGCCACTACCTTTATTTAATTACATTGAAATGGTACAAGTGCAGACCGGATGGACACACCCATTCTAAAGGTGGCCCTCGCCCGCAGCTTGGTGCTACAATCAGTTGTGGACTGCCAGGGAATCCACTCTACCACTGCCAGGGAATCCACTCTACCACTGCCTCACAGTGGAAAATGACACAAAGGGAGTCCAGTAAGACAGAGCTGCAACCACACAATCGATTTCACCTTCGCTCTTCTTCAGCTCTCGCTGCTCACAGGCTACGAAATGGGACCAAGACTCTGAAATGAATGAAAGCCTCCCCAGATCCTCCACCACTACCAGACCACGCCCTCCCTTATACTTCTTACATATATCCTCCATCACTACCAGACCACGCCCTCCCTTATACTTCTTACATATATCCTTACATATATCCTCCA
>JAOXYF010000019.1:5789713-5803574 GCA_028565775.1 Sternarchorhynchus goeldii
GGGGTGTGGGGGAGTGTAGGGGAGTGTGTGGGGGAGTGTAGGTTCATGGCTTTTTTTGCATGAGCACTCATGAGCTTCAGGGCTCCCTGACCACTCGCAGCATGTGGCACAACTGGATTTGGTTATGTTCCTGCTCTGTGCTAGTGATCAGTGCTTTAACTGGATTTGCTGCTTGACGTTGTGAGATAAATCTCGATGAAGGCAGCCCTATTTTTAGGTGTGATAAAAGCACGGCTCTCGGCGCTGGAAGGGGAGTTGGCTTCCACCGTCTTGCACATTAAAAATTCTAATTATAGGAGTGAGAGTCATCATCAGTCTTTTGAAGCCTGTTCTTTCTTTCTCTTGCAGCTATAAAGGAAACTCGCTCGTATCTTGAAGATTATCTGAACGTAGTCTAGTTTGGCAGGGTTCCTTTACTGTTTGTTTATGACATCAATTTCCATGTCCAATGAGCATGTAGTGTTATGAAACCCACAGTGTGGCAGGCTTCATGTTTCTCAGAAAAAGCATTGTGTGTGTGTTTGTGTGTGTGTGTCTGAGCACGCAAGGGTACATGCTTTGTGTGGTTAATAAATCCTTGCAACTTGCTCTCATCTCTTATGCATCGTTTCATTCTGAGAAAAAAACGTCTCCCAGGTCACACGTTTGTTCCAAACCAACCTGGTTGCTTGTTCACAGTATCCATCCTCCTGTTTGCTTGCACTGAATTTCTTGAAAGAAAGTATTCAAATCCCTCTGGGAGGCTCGAGGGATGTGCTTCTGCCATTCTGCGATGGTCTGGATGGCAAAGCGTCACTTAGTGCCAGAAATCTGAGTGCGTAAAACAGCAGCAGTAAACAACCATCTGCTAGTACTGTGTGCTGCCCTCCATCCATCGCAAGCTTGCCAGAATCTCACCAGGCCTTAACTTATTTTCTTTGTTTCTTAAATTAGCGTCTTGTTTCTTTATGACTTTGGAGTGAGCGGTGGCTGGTTTTCTGGTTTGCGCTGGTGCTGACCCCGCCCTTGCCCCGCCCCTGCCCCGCCCCTCCTTTGTGCAGATCTACATCGGCCACATCGTGAAGTACGGAGCGGCGGACGAGGACGGGCGACTGCGCTCCGGGGACGAGCTGATCTGCGTGGACGGAACGGCCGTGGTGGGGAAGTCCCACCAGCTGGTGGTGCAGCTGATGCAGCAGGCCGCCAAGCAGGGCCACGTCAACCTGACGGTGCAGCGCAAGAGTGGCTACGGAGGTGAGTGTTGGCGCGAGAGTGGCTACGGAGGTGAGTGTTGGCGCGAGAGTGGCTACGGAGGTGAGTGTTGGCGCGAGAGTGGCTACGGAGGTGAGTGTTGGGCAGGACTGCAGCGCTTGGACTCCCTGCTGAATGGTACGATGGGGTTTCTGAGGAAATTGTCTCTCTGTACATTTTATTTGACATTATTGGCTTCACTGCTGAGCAGAATGAATGTAATGGATTAAAACCAGTTAAGCAAGTGACTGGTGGTTTGAATGATGCTTCTGAATGACTGTTTGAGCAGTCGGTCCTGAATCAGAAACGTGATTAAATGAGTAAGATATATATGGATAAGATTATATATGGATAACTGGATTAGAAATATGTGTTTGTATATATAAAATGTATGTGTAAGCACCCTAATTACCAACCAAATTCTATTGTGTTGGAACCCTAGATTAGGTTAAATGTTGGAGCCCTAGATTAGGTTAAACATGGAGGCCCTAGATTACCTACATAGTCCAGTGCTCTTTGTCCATGATGAATTTATGAACAATATATAATATGCTCTAATTACTCATCCGTACCAGCAGGTTTAATTTAAATGGGATTTCATGGAGCGTGTTCTATAAAGGATTAATAAAGGGTTAAGTGATCAGGGGCTCGACTCTGTAGCAACACATACTTGGGGTCTTTCAGGCTGTGTGCTGGAGACTCCTCCCCCTGCACGATTTCCTGTTTTTCCTGCTCCAGTACACCTGATCTGAGAGTTAATTACCAGTTCCTTCACCTTGGGGCACATCTGCTACTGGAAGCCATTGAGGAACCAAGTCTGTTCCTACCCCTCCCTCCCCAGAACCAGAGACAAGGGTGCGAGGGTGGCGATCTCCAGGAGGGATGTTTCTATTTTTCTCCAGTGTTTCACTTCAAATGCCACAATAAGACAGAATAGAAAAAAATGTGTGTGTGTGTGTGTGTGTGTGTGTGTGTGTGTGTGTGTGTGTGTGTGATTTATGTTCTGTTATGGGTAAACAACTCCGTTTCACCCCCCCCTCCCCTCCTCCTCCTCCTCAGTGACGAAGGTGGATGGTGAGGTTCCTCCATCACCTGCCTCCTCGCACCACAGCAGCACACAGGCGGCTTCGCTGACCGAGGACAAGCGGACGCCGCAGGGCAGCCAGAACTCGCTGAACACCGTCAGCTCGGGCTCGGGCTCCACCGGTGGCATAGGCGGCGGTGGGGGCGGAGCTGGGGGCGGGGCAGGGGGAGGGGCCGGAGCCGGAGCCATCCAACCGTACGACGTGGAGATCCGTCGCGGCGAGAACGAAGGGTTCGGCTTCGTCATTGTCTCGTCTGTGTCCAGACCAGACACTGGGACCACTTTTGGTGAGACACATGTTATGTTCTTCTGGTCTCTTCAATTCATCCATTCACGAGCACACACACCACACACCGCACGCACGCACACACCGCACGCACGCACACACCACACGCACTCACACACACACCACACACACCATACACACACACACTCTCCCTTTCTTTCTCTGGCCGTCTGTGCATGTACAGTGCTATGTTCTGTCCAGCACTGGCAGGTGTGGTCTGTGTGCGGCTCCTCAGACCAGGCATGTTGAGCGTGCGGAAAGCATGAGTGAAACCCACTCACACAAACACCACACACTCTTTGTGTACATAATAGTCAAAGTATGTAGAGCTTTCTATAACATTAAATATAGCTGAAATATATCATCTACATATATAACATTAAATATACCCATCATAATATTTTGTATGCAGTGTGTTACTGATAGTGTATCACACGGGCAGGAGACCACAATATACTGTGTGCTCTGAGACAAGTGAGACAGTACTCTGAGACTTAAGGAGCTGTGAGCAGTGGGGTGAATAATTTCTAGAGGCCTTATAACAGCTTTATCAACTAAATGTGATCATGGGAAAATGGGAGTGTTGGTGTGAGAGGTGTGGATTGAGCACAGCTGTGCTGTCTGTCCTCAGTGACGTCTTAACTAATGCTTTCCACTTTGTAGCAGTGTGGGGTGGAGTAGTTTTAGGTACTAAAGGAATATTAGCTCTTTACTTTCTTCTCTCTCTCTCTCTCTCTCTCTCTCTCTCTCTCTCTCTCACTCTTTGTCTCTGTCCTCTCTTGGTCTTTCTCTCACCCCCCCCCTCTCTCTCTCTCTCTCTCTCTCCTATGTGATGGTGTCTCTCTCTCTCTCTCTCTCTCTCTCCTATGTGATGGTGTCTCTCTCTCTCTCTCTCCTATGTGATGGTGTTTCTTGCTGTATTAACTCCTCTACCTCTCCTTTTCTTTTTCATCTTCTCATCCGCCCCATTCCAATCTCTCCGGTCCTAAAACCCCTCCCACCCTGCCCCACTAATACAATAAATCAAAACACTCTACCAAACACACTTTTAAATAATGTCTGCACACGTGCACACACACACACACACACACACACACACACACACTCACTCACTCACTCACTTGCTGAAAAAACCAGCCGGAAACCCGTGTGTGGCCATGCCTCATAAAATAGGCCGTATCATCGAGGGCAGCCCGGCCGATCGCTGCGGGAAGCTGAGGGTGGGCGACCGTATTCTGGCCGTCAACGGCTGCTCCATCACCAACAAGTCGCACTCGGACATCGTCAGCCTGATCAAGGAGGCGGGAAACACCGTCAGCCTTCGCATTATCCCAGGAGACGGTGAGCGCGCGCACGCGCACGCACACACACCACAGTCGCCCCTGGAGACGGAGCGCACGCTGCGTGTTTCTGCCCCTGCTCTGTGTTTAGGGCGTGCTCAGGTCATGCTTCCATCATGCTTCCGTCATGTTTGCGTGATGTTTGCTGCTGATGGGGCAGTGGTGGGTGGAGACGCGCTCATTCGCACAGCTGTAGCCTCGAGGTGATGCGTGCGTGCAGGTGTGTATCGGGCTGGCAGCCCTGTGACCTTCATGGAGGTCCAGCTCTGTTGTCTGAGCTCTGCAGATGCTCAGCATGGATGGTGGGGTCAGGAAGAACAGCAGAGGATACACTTCAAAGAAGAGTGAAAAAAGGTTTGAGAGGGTGTATGTTCCCAACGAGAGAGAGAGAGAGAGGGAGAGGGAGAGGGAGAGGGAGAGGGAGGGAGAGAGAGAGAGAGAGAGAGAGAGAGTGTGTACAATAAGTGTACATTGTTCTGTTATTATGTATAGTTCCAAATGCACTGATTTGTTGGTTGTATAAAGCGTTAATCAGAGGAGATGAATGCCCAGGGTTGTAGCTTTCACAGAGGTGACAAGAGGATGGACAGGGAGGGAGAGAGAGGGAGAGAGAGGGAGAGAGAGGGAGAGAGAGCAGGGAGAGAGAGCAGGGAGAGAGAGCAGGGAGAGAGAGAGGGAGAGAGAGCAGGGAGAGATAGAGAGAGGAGGGAGGCTGCGTGCTTATGTATGGTGGAGTGAGACCACCAGAGGTAATGTTTTCTCCCCTGGAGAGTTCTGGTCTCTCTTACTTTCCCTTTGCCCTGTATCATTTATCCTGCATGAGACTGAATGTTTTTGCACTGAATGTTTCAGTGAAAGAGAAAAAGAAGAGAAACGGCCACGGCTGCTGGAGTGGAACCGACGGGGGGACAGGAGGAGAGTGGGGGAATGGAGACAGAGGGGAGGGTGGGGGGAGACTGAGAGTAGTGACGGAGGGTGGGGGAGGCTTCTATTTGTAGAGTATCTCAGACTAAAGACTCTTCTATCTGTAGAGTATCTCAGGCTAAAGACTCTTCTATCTGTAGAGTATCTCTGACTAAAGACTCTTCTATCTGTAGAGTATTTCAATGACCAGTGATGCTGCACTTTCATACTAGGACTTACATGATGCTTGTATTCTAGCAGTGATCCAGTTCAAATGTCTACTGATCTCCATCCTACTTACTGGTTAGGATACATTCTGTGAGTGAACAGCGAAGCACTCTGTACGTCCCTCTGGATACGAGCGTCTGCTACATTCCATACATGTAAATGGCTTCCTGCCATGACGGTCAGGACGTTTGGTGCACTGCAGCCGTGTGGAAGGTGATCCAGAGCAGGCGTTGCACAGTGTGATGAATGTGCAGTTACTTTCCCCATCCAGGTGTGGTGTACTAGAGCAGGGTTGGAGCGATGCTTTATGCTGTGGGTAACGCTGCCCTGTGTGGGTAACGCTGCCCTGTGTGGGTAACGCTGCCATGTTTTAGTAACACTGCCATGTTTGGGTAATAGCTTTCAATACTGCACTCACAGTAGAGACTCCTACAGCAGCACCATGGAAAACAGAACTCTATTCTAAGAATTAAAGAAAAGAGTTTGCCTGTCTTCCTCTTGTGTACACACACACACACACACACACACACACACACACAGACACAGTGTGTGGGTTTGTAACTGAATTCTTCTCTACTCTCAGAATCATCCAATGCTTCACTGCTGACCAACGCAGAGAGAATTGCCACGATCACAACCACACACACACCTCAGCAGCAGGCTGCACCTGAGCCAAGGTAGGCAGAGCAACACACACACACACACACACACACACACACACACAAGATTTCACACCTAAGATCCTGGGATATGATCAACACTCCTGATAATGTTTCCTGTTCGTCTGTTTGATCTCAGGAACAACACGAAACCAAAACAGGAGTCTTTTGAGTTCAAAGTACCTCAAGCTCCACAAGCTCCACCTCCTCCAGCCCCAGCACAAGCTCCACCTCCTCCAGCCCCAACACAAGCTCCACCTCCTCCAGCCCCAGCACAAGCTCATCCCCAGGTACAACAGCTTTCAGACACCACTGAAATACTTCACTGGGTGTACTGTGTATCACCCACACCTACACCAAGTGGGGTGAGCGAAGGAGCGAGAGGAGGGTGGTTCTCTGCAGGGGTGGAGGGTTTTCCCGCGGGTGGTCAGTCAAGCCCTGAGCTTTGTTCTCCATAGTGCTTCAGAGACACCCACCCTCCCCACAGCCCAAATATACCACACATCCTGAGTCATGCTGTCATGTATAATTCATGTATTATTCACACCATGCCTGGACCCCCCCCCCACACACACACTCACACACACACTCACACACACACTCCCCCCCACGTGGGTGACAGTCTGTTCCTCCAGTAGACTGTGGTTCTGCTTCTCTGGACCCAATACCAGAGTAATATGATAGGGACCAACCACCACACAGAACACAAGGGAGGTTAACCCTTTAACCCTAACCCCTTAACCCTAACCCCTTAACCCTTTAACCCTAACCCTCTAACCCTAACCCCTTAACCCTTTAACCCTAACCCCTTTACCCCAACCCTAACCCCCTAACCCTCTAACCCTAACCCTTATGCATATAGCCTTGTGTGTGTGTGTGTGAGCAGCAGCAGGAGGAAGCAGAGCTGTACTCTGTGGATCTTGAGCGAGATACTAAAGGGTTTGGGTTCAGCCTTCGTGGAGGGTGTGAGTACAACATGGACCTGTACGTGCTGCGTCTGGCTGAGGAAGGAGCCGCTGTACGCAACGGCAAGATGAGGGTAGGCCCCGCCCCTCCACACACACACACACACACACACACACACACACACACACATTACTGTATAATTTTGATTGTTGGTATAAGAAAAATCTTCAGGCGTGAGCAGTGAGCTTTGAGCATAAATAAATATAATTTTATAAACATAAACAGTGTGGTCCCTCAGTGGTGAAGTCACTCAACTAGTAATCAGAAGGTTTCTGGTCCAAGCCCCTCCTCTTCCCCTTTTGGACCCCTGAACAAGACCCTCAACCCTCCATTGCTCCATTAAGATGAATCCAGTCACAGTTAGAAGTCACTCTGGATAAAAGAGTCCTGTAATCCTGTAAATGTAAAGAGTCCTGTAATAAATAAAAGAGTCCTGTAATCCTGTGAATGTAAAGCATGACCTCGCAGTAATTTATTAAGATCTGATTGAAGAGGATCTGGTGAGTTTTCGTGTACAGGTGGAAGATGTCTTCTTGTTTTCTGTGTTTTGTTTTTCATCCAAGCCCACCATAATGTGGGAGAAAACTGATCCCACATCAGAATAGATCGATACATGTCCAGATACCCTCCACCATTTCATGTGATATGGATGAACTTCCTGCTGCTCTTTAGTGCAGCTTTGAGATTCAGTTCCTCTCAGAGAAACGAACCCACATGGCTGCAGTGGTTCACTGAGGGTCACTGTGGGTCAAGTTATATTGGTCATGGCTCCTGCAGATACAGCAGCTTCACCTGTGGTTAGCAGGAGTGGCAGAGAGAGGGGAGGAGTCACAGGGAGAGAGGAGGTTATCCCAGAGAGAGGGGAGGAGTCACAGGGAGAGAGGAGGTTATCCCAGAGAGAGGGGAGGAGTCACACAGACAGGGGAGGACAGCCTGGAGCACGATGACTCTGGGAAGCAGAGCAGAAACAGCGGTGCAGCTGTTGAAATGGTGTTTCAAAAGAGGTCAAAACTGACAGATAACCAGAGGCATGGAGGGAAATGGAAGAGAACGATGCTTTCATCAGACTCCACATCCTCCATGTTTTGACGAGCTCTGACTGCTATATACACAGTGTTCACCATGGAAACATGAAACGTCTGGTTTGTCTTTTGATTTGTGTTGACTTTCCTCGCCACTTGATTCTCTTTAATCCGTCTCTCTTCTCCTCTCGGTTTCCCCCTCTGAACGTCCCCTGCCCTGCTCCTCTTACGCCTCCTCACAGATAGGGGATGAGATTCTGGAGATTAACGGTGAGAGCACCAAAGGCATGAAGCACTCCCGCGCCATTGAGCTGATCAAGAACGGCGGCCGGACGGTACACCTCGTCCTGAAGAGGGGTGACGGCTCCGTGCCCGAATATGGTGGGTCCATCTACGAAAACATCCCTTTCTCCCCCGTCTTCAGCCCCTGATGGAACGGTCCAGGGCTTGTGGGGATGACTCCGCCTCCTCCCTTCTGCGCACCGCCCTCTCTCCCCGCCTCCTGCTACTGGGTGATGGCCCTTCTTCCTCTTGCCTTTGCCCACTTCTCTGCTCCTGTGCACCAGGCTGTTTATCAGGGGACACTGGGGAATGCAGTTCCTGGGACCTTTAGCAGGGGACACTGGGGAATGCAGTTCCTGGGACCTTTAGCAGGGGACACTGGGGAATGCAGTTCCTGGGACCTTTTTCTCTTGGTTGTGTTTCATGGGAACATGCTTTCTAAACGCTAAGCAGAACACAAAAAGAAAATGATCAGCTGACAGGATGTAGGAAGACTGTTTCCAAATCTGCATCTGGATAATAGATGTATTATTTCTCTGAGCTCTCGCTGAGTTTATCATCTATTTTATGATAAAATGTTCAAACTTGAGAAACTCCTTCATGCCCTCTTGACTTTACTGAGTCAGTGCAGTATGAGTAAACATATTTATGATATTTATTGAAGGTGAATGTTACGCTACTGAGAGACACTAAGAGACTTGAAAGCTCATTTGTGGCTCTCACCACGCGTTGTAAACGTCCGGGGGAAGTTCCAGCAGACTGACCCCAGAACAGACGCTTCAGCTTCAATCCTGCTCCTTGACCCCAGGCTTCAGCCCTGCCCTTTGACCCCAGAGCCATAGCCCCAGTCCAGCTCACTGAACACTGAAATGTCTGCGCCGCATGATGTCTTCAGTGAAAATTGTATTTTTTTTTTAATTTTGTTTTCCATAATATTTATGGCTGATTCATTGTACCTGTTCTGAGATCCTGATTGGTGGAGTTTATTCATTTATTTTCTTTATTAATCACTTGGCAGTTTTTACTTTCATGTTTTGTCAAGTTTGGAATGTGATATTTTTTTTCCCGCAAATCCGATTAACTCTGTGAGGTTGGATATTTTTATACCATTTTTGTACTTTCATTTTCTTTCTCATTCTTATACATTGTTAGTTTCTTTTTGCAGTGGCCATTTCTTTCTTTGCTGTCGTATGTTCACATAAGTGTGTGTGTGTGTGTGTGTGTGTGTGTGTAAGTGTGTGTGTGTAAGTGTGTGTGTGTGTGTGTGTGTGTGTGTGTAAGTGTGTGTGTGTGTGTGTGTGTGTGTGTTCATGTGCAAGCATGCGTGTGCACGTGGGAAACGTGTTTCACAGTGTCTGTGGAGCTTTGAGCCTGTATGCAGCTGGGTGTTTGGGAGGTGTTCCAGATCTGTTTTAATGTTTATTTTCCACTCAAGGGGCATTTTATGGACAATCTCTATCTTTGACTAATAGAAGAAATAAACACTTTTCCATTACAGAACCTCTCTCATGCCATCATCTCTCCTACGTTTTGTTTCAGGATCTAAAAGTTGTGCTTTTTTTCTCTTCTCTCCTGTCTTTTTTTTTGGGTTGTTCCGGTTTCCCCGCCCCTAACCCCGCCCCTAACCCCGCCCCTAACCCCGCCCCTACCTGCCACCATCTCAGCAATGGTAGCTTCCCAAGCCTCAGGCGGCGGGAGAAGCGAACAGTCTGGGGAGCCTGGTTTCTTCCAGAACCAGAACACGGTTTGTACCTGCCATGTCCCGTGCTGTGCCATGTCGTCATAGTAACAGCCAGTCTCCACCTCCACGCCATCTCCCGCTCCGAGTGGGCGGGTCCATTTACCCAAAATGCACTGCTGCTGCCGTTCCCATCATTCTGTCCAAATAGGGGCGGATTCATGCAGATTCATGCAGATTTATGCAGATTCATGTGGATTCATGATTCATGCATCATGCTTCCCCCATCTGAACTACAGCTGTGGCTACACATTCATGGAAAAAGAAGTCGTCAGTCTCCACCATGCTGCTTGTGTGTGTGAATAGTAATGTCAGCGTTTATATAACTTCCAGTGCGATTACTACATACTTGCATACATTAGTATATATTTACATACATTAATACATACATACATACATACATACATACATACATACATTAGTACATATACATACATTAGTGCATACATGCATAGTACATCCATTCATTACTACATACATACATTAGTACTTGCATACATTAGTACTTACATTAGTGCATGCTTACATTAGTACATACATGCATTAGTACATGTATTCATTAGTACATTCATTAGTACTTGCATTCATTAGTACATTCATTAGTACTTGCATACATTAGTACTTACATTAGTACACTAGTTTTTTCTGATATTTCTGTGTTCTACATTCAATCTGCCATTTCTGGCCTGCAAAAGGCAGAGTGAGTCATTTTTACCAGCAAAAAGGAGCAAACAATATTTATGAAAGTGATTTATGATTTTTTAGAAAATGAACCATTTTGTGCTAAATACACTGGATCCCCCAAATAGAGGCCACCATGTTTAAAATGGATTTAGTACCAAAACATCCAGGACACTAGGTGGCAGTATAATGGCCGTTTCATAATGTGAAGAGTAACGTCTTGCTCCTTTAGAGTTGCACGGCCTTTTCTTAAGATCAGCCTTGTGCAGCTTTAAGTTGCATAAGAACATCAAGGGATGTCAGGCTGTGTGGAAACCAAGCACTCCTGTGAAGTCCTATGTGCTTTCATCAAAGCTACGTTTCTGTATGCATGCATATATGTATGTATATGAAAACAACTTCTTGCAGAGATTATGCACCTTTAGTAGATTTGTTCTGAGCAAGTTTTAAGATAGTATTTCAGTCAAGGGGAGCTGGTTAAACACATTTATTTTTAGCTTCAGGGTTTTCCAAATAATTAATTTCTAAATTCATAAAACTGTTTACCACTCCATAGTTTCTCTGGCTGAATCACCTACTCATAGGATATGCTGCTTTTGGTTTGCAGTTATTAAAACTTCATCTTGTTCCCTAAATTAGATTTTGGTCCAGACAAGCTTGAGCAGTTAGTGCATGCTAACATCATGTTAGTTAATCAGTTAGTGCATGCTAACATCATTCTTTATTTATTAGAAGCAGGAGGAAGCAGGAAACGTATGCGAGAACAGTGAAAACCGCTGAACTGTGTCCATGGACTGTGCACAACACTAACCACAACATGGACTGTGCCTCTCGTACAGCAGCAGTACAGTACTGTAGTCCTCCAGCACAGTTATTCATTAGTGCTTGGTTTTCTAAAAGCCTTGAAAAGCTCAGAATAAAAGTCTTAAATGATATTCTTTACTCTGCTGAGATACTTTCGCTAGAGTATAATTTGTTATTATTACCCATAACTCCTTGTGTATTTTCCAGACGGCAACAACGACAGCAACGGCCCCGTCGTTGGGGCTCAAACTGTTTCGGAAGTGAAAGCATCACTTCCCAACAGTCAGCTCCGCCCGTCATTGGATTCCAGCTCTCCACCCGACCTTCATAAACCATCCCGCCACGAAGACAGTAGAAGAGCGCAAGAATCTGGCCAGCGCGAGCACAGCTCCGCCCACCACCACTCCAACCACAGACGCCGCTCCGCCCATCACCACTCCAACCACAGACGCCGCTCCCCGGACAGGAAGGGCAGGAGTAGGCATCACGGCAGGCAGAGCGGTGCAGAAGCCCAAGTGGCCAAGAAAAAGGGTGGCAGGACATCCGGACAGGGCGACTCAAATCACCCGCGCCGCGGAAGGCACCGGTCCCCAGAGAGGAGACGGCGGGCCAGGAGTGCTGAGAACACCCTGGACGGGCGCTACGGCCTTCGGCAGGGCCGCTCACCTGAAAGACGCCGCCACCGGCACTCTTCGCCGCACCGACGCCGGTCGCCGTACCGATCCGAACACCGGCACAGCTCGCCCCACCGACGCCGGTCTCCACACCGACCCGGATACCAGTCGCCATGGAGGTCCTCTAACCCGTCCCACTCCAGGCCTCGGAACAGCCAGCCGGATGAGGATGTGGTCCTGAAGGAGCCTCCAGCTCCTGAATATCCATCTAGACTGGACAGCGCGCTGAGGGAGATGCCTGCCTTGGATCGGCTGAACCGGGAGAGCTCCCTCCCGCAGCTGCTGTACGATCCGGTGGACCGGGATGACTTTCTGCCTCAACGGTCCTACGAGCGGTTAGACCGTGACAACATCCTACCGCAACGGTCCTTCGACCACTTCAGCCGTGATGACACCCTACCACGACAGTCGTACGATCGTCTAAGCCGTGACCTCACCCCACCCAGAGAGTCATCCAACCGCTTCCGTGACCTCTCCTCCATGGAGCGGACGTTCCGCGGGGACACCCTGCTCAGAGGGACCCTCCAGGACCAGAACGTCCCACGGGTCAGGACCCCCGACTCGGTCGCTGCCTTCCGCAAGTACAGCTCACTGCTGAGGGGCCGCTCTCCTGAGCGGAGCAGTCGGCTGTCGGGGGCAGACTCTCTGGGACGCTACAGGACCCGGAGCCTCAGCCGAGACCCGTACCCCGCCAGGGGCTCAAGAGACGAGGAGGACTGGGAAGAGGAAGACGACGACGACGACAGAGGGCAAGTGAGGAGTTACTACAGCAGACAGCAGAGGGATGATAAAACCAACGGCACACTCCCCGAGCCCAGGAGGAAGACCTACAAAGAAAATTCCAAAGATCTCAGCATCTGATCAAACGGGCTCATTTGATCGGCCCTCTCCCCTCTCTCTCCACGGAAGCCTTGATCCGAGGAAGACGCAGACGCCCGGACACAAAGCTACGGAGCTGATGTTCCTGTGCTTTCCTAAACGGAGATTCTTTGATGACTCATCACAGTGAAGAAGGCTTTTATTGTACCAGGAGATGTTGCTCTTTTGTTCTCTTGTTCTTTTTTTTCTACAAATCAACAAACGGTTCTCCACCTATCAGATATCAACAACTATGTATAAAGAAATTGATGATGTGCCTAACAGTACCGATGATAGTTTTGCTTTTATAAAGGCCAGTCTTTACAAAGGCCAGTCTTTACAGCTCCTGTCCATGCTCTCGACTCTTCTTTCAGAGAACCCAGTGAGTTCTCTCTCCACCTGGTGCTCCACACAGTTGCTGTGCATGTCTTCACACTTTGTCTCTTTTTTTGGGTTGGTTTTCTCTTGTTTTCTCCCTCTTTCCCTCTGTGCTGGCGTATGGCACTAGAGCACAAGTCTGCATTCGTTTGTATATTTTTGACAGTTTGCAGTACGTGATCATTTTACGAGAATGGAGGGTAAATGAAGGTAAAATTATGATGATATTGTGAAAATAAAAATAATATATATACACATTCTCTGGACTGTCTTAATTTGGTAAAGACTGTACAGGTCTTGCGTGGTGCTGTGGAGGGTGATGGCACAGACAGATGCAGCCTTGAGTTTTAACAGGAACATCAGCAGCATCTTCAGGTGTGTGGGAGCTGGATGCTGTATTAATGCAGCAGAAGGACCGAATTGTTCAGCCAGAGTGTAAAAACAGATTCAAAGGAACGTGAGGATTTTACCTCCATCCAGGTTCTCTAGTGGAAGCAGCAGTCAAACCAAGCAGCAGATGTGCTTTAAAAACCTGGTGAAGTGTCTCTCTCTGGGCTGATCTGGTGAATCACAACCTGGTGAAGTGTCTCTCTCTCTGGGCTGATCTGGTGAATCACAACCTGGTGAAGTGTCTCTCTCTGGGCTGATCTGGTGAATCACAACCTGGTGAAGTGTCTCTCTCTCTGGGCTGATCTGGTGAATCACAACCTGGTGAAGTGTCTCTCTCT
>JAOXYF010000019.1:5803674-5813777 GCA_028565775.1 Sternarchorhynchus goeldii
TCTCTCTCTCTGGGCTGATCTGGTGAATCACAACCTGGTGAAGTGTCTCTCTCTCTGGGCTGATCTGGTGAATCACAGCCTGGTGAAGTGTCTCTCTCTGGGCTGATCTGGTGAATCGCAAGGAGATGTCTGTTCTCCAATACAGAGAGAATGACTAGGACGAGAGCAAAGGGAAGTGGGGTTTGGTGTAATGCTGATCTCAGATCAGTTTATCCCTCTCATATCTCTGTAGTAATAGATATCATATGAAAACAGGAGATTGTTATTAGATACTACATTAGAACAGACAGGTAGTGGTTAGTCATGAACATAGAAATGTGGACGATGGAAACCGATCATGACTGAAGCAGATTATGCCTCTAAGTTGTCTGTGATTTAAGTGAAAAGCAGTAACCCAGAGGGGAGAGTTTCCACCCCATGAACCACGTTCTCGGCTTGCTAACGCACCAGTGGGAATGTCTGGTTTTCTATATATCGATGTTCTCTTCCTCTGTGTACTTGTACCGTATATGACGTCATGCACATTGCCGTCGTCCCTTTCCTCTGGTAACTGGAGCGTAATGGTTGGTCTTTACGGATCAGTTTCCTCCAGTTCCGGTCATTGTGTCCCGTCCTGGCAGGCTGTAGGAGCTGGTGTGCCTGGGATGAATTTAGAATGGGTTTTCGATTTAATTCCTGTTGTTTCAGACTCTTTTCAATTCCTGTGAGAAGGGGCATTTCAAGGAACGATGATTAAACCATGAGGATGTAAGAAAACGGTTGCTCTTGTTGTTCACAGAAATGTTGTAAACATGATCGTTTAAGTCTCATAGCACAAGCCTCTGAGACCTGGACACAGTCGTGTGTAGAGACCATCCCTCACCCCTCCGTCACAACATCTACTCAGATGGATGCTGGGAAGAGCAAACATCTTGCGACCCACTTTATGCTCACCATGTCTCGTCTCCATGTCTCAAATCAGAAATGTAATAGGCATGTACTCCCCTCAGTGACTGGCTGCTTGTGGAGCTACTATTGGTGTGCATTTTACAGTTTTGCTCAGTGCTTTTAAAAACCCTTACCTGCTGCATTGAATTGAATCCTAACCTGTTTTATTAGCTCACAAATTACTGCTAATGTATCCAATTGCTGTCTATCCAGCTATTTGTTATGATATTTGCTACAACATAAATATCCCTAATGAGAACACCTTTAGGCTTCAGCATACGGTGTGATGTCATTCTACTGCAGTTACTATGAGGCCATTTGCATGATGCTAATGAGGTCCTTATAGCACGAATAAAATGTTAGCATTAATTGTGTTGGCAGAATCATCTCTTTATGTACGCAGGGAAATGCTCGATTTTCTGGCTCCCCTCGTTTGTTTGGGGCAGACATCTTCTCTTCGAAGGGGCGCCGTCACTCAAGAGGATGAGGCGAATTGCAGAAAGTGCCTTTTAGTGGACTTTGATAAATGAAAGAGCACCAGCTTTCAGTGTCTCCCTGCCGGTGGCCAACAATAAATGTCAGTCATGAATAGGTTCATGAATACTTTCTCGTTTAACAATCATGTTTAGATGAGTTAATAACATTTGTGCTAAACGCCGTCATCAAACCAGAAAGTTCAGGGTTGGCAGATCTTGATGCAGGTTCCTGCCTCTTTGGAGATGCGGATGAGAACAGCCACAATGACAAAGGCTAACCCTTCATGTTTCTGGAGAGGTACTCTACTCGTATAGATGAACTTGTATAGATGTTTATACTTGTATAGAATAACCTGTTCATCAATGTTCAAATTGACGCTTTTATCTGAAGGGACTTGCAGTTGTGACTGAACCTGTTGTAGGGCCATTGTAGAGGTGACTTGAACAAGCAGCTTTAAGGTTACTGGTTGAGTGCCTTAACCACTGAGCTGCTGCTGCTGCTGCTGCAGCTAAAGGAGAGTGTGCTGCACCTGGGGTCAGGACATCCACCTGGCTGCAGTTTAAGTTCACAGTCTGAATGGTGTAGCAGAGTTTGTAGGAGCTTTTGTGGTCCAGGCCTTGTCCTGTACAGCTCTCTCACACATGTGGACTTAACAGTTAATACCATGAGCTTCATGCACAATTCACCTCCTCACCTCCCCCAGGTTCTCAAAGACTCCTTTAATATCTCACATCTCACTTTCGAGCAATCCATGTACCACCACAATCCATGTACCATCATAATCCATGTACCACCACAATCCATGTACCATCATAATCCATGTACCACCACAATCCATGTACCATCATAATCCATGTACCACCACAATCCATGTACTCATCACCTCCCTTCTCTCTGCAGTAAATGCAGATTTTAAACCTGTGAGATGTGTAATGTGTAGGGGGGGACGAGGGAGGCATCAGGGTTGCTATAGCAACCTGAACAACATTTCACCTTAGCACTTCTATAGGTATTTGTTTCCATGACAAAATTGAAAAACCCAGGAAACATGCATCACCTAGCCACTAATGAAACACCTCCGTTATGATCTAGGGTTTTGTGTTCCACGTTGAATTTCAGTTACCTGGATCTCTTGTAAGGTTTCACTAATATACGTTTACTCATTCTCTAAGTAATACAGTTGATATTGGCCCTGCTTTGTCATTGGCCTGGTTACCTATATCATCGTACTGATTAGGGTCCCTCTTCATCAGCTCAGTATCTAATAATACAAGAGGAAATAATACATACTGGCTGATGCTCTGTCATGTACTTTCATCTAATACAAAAATCCATTGCTAAATGAAACTGACACAGCTTTCATTAAGAATGAGGTCTACGAAACAGACTGAACGTATATGAAACAGACTGAACGTATATGAAATGGACTGAACGTATATGAAATGGACTGAACGTATATGAAAGACTGAACGTATATGAAACAGACTGAACGTATATGAAAGACTGAACGTATATGAAATAGACTGAATGTATATGAAACACACTTAATGTATATGAAACAGACTGAACGTATAGCTGGAAGCTCAGTATGATGGAATAATTCAGTGGGTTAAAATGTCCGTCACTGTTCCTCTTAAACACACCGGAGAGACTGTAAACGTACCCCAGCGTTTCTCCTCTGGCTCATCACTGCCTTGTCTTGCTATAATGGGAAGAATCATTATTTTTTTCATGATATGGAAGCAAAAGCACAGAGTTGAGAGTAATATGGATGCATTTCGAAAGCAGAATAACTTCTCAGCCTGAGAAGCTTCCAAAGGCTTTCTCAACGTCTCATTGATGAGAACCTCCTCAAAGCATGTTTGTGCTGTATTGAGAAACACAATTAAGCCACATCAGGCAGGCAAATAATTTCTAAGAAGAATTTCTAAGAACACAATGGACTGCATGAAAAAAGATGTAACTGTGAAAGACAAAAACTGCGTAGCAAAAACAAGTTAAAAAAAAAAATTCAACAATCCTGCTGAAATGCTGTGAAACACGTTTAGCATTTTTGATCTGTTACTGATGGCCTGTGTGTGATATTCAGATGCACAGCTTGCAGTAATTACTTTTATCTTCTTACACAGAACGACCTCAACCACATGAAGGACAGCAGAACAAGAGCATTAACGTGAAGGTCAGCGTGTTTGTCAACAGACCAGTATCTCCTAACAAGCCTGCAGTGACACAAGGGCACTATGTATCATTTTTATTCCATATATCATTTATTTTTCCCCCCAATATCATATCAATAATACATCGTATCAATAATACATCATATCAACAACGAAAATCAGGAACTAGATAATGAGTGAAGGTTGTGGATGCAAAAACAAACCAAAAAAATTACCCTAATGGTTTGAAGTCAGAACAAGGCCAGTACACAGCTTCAGTACACTGCTTCAGTACACTGCTTCAGTACACCGCTTCAGTACACCGCTTTGCTGTTGTCACGGTAGATGTATCCATTAATAATATAAAGGATGTGATCTGCTTGTGCGAGTGTAGGCAGCTTCAGTGTAACCCAAACCCAGCCCTCGCCTTGGACGCGCGTAGCTCAGGCGGGACTCACAGAGGTGGAGCTTCCATCCTCCTCAAGCTCCTCCCCCGTGCGGAGCTTGTGCACGGTGCGCCTCGTGCACCTGCGGAGCCTCCTGCACATCCCGATGCAGATCAGTGGATCCCAGAGCACGGAACTCTTGGCCATGAAGGCAGTGGTCGTCATGGCAGTTGGGCTGAACGCGTCGCCGTGGTGCGTGAAGACGTGCCAGGTCATGGTGGCGTAGGGCGCCCAGCAGGCGAGAAAGGTGGCGGTGAGAACCAGCGCCATGCGAGTGGCCTCGCGTTCCTCTTCCTGCTGCTGCCCGGCCGGGCCGAGCAGCGCGGGACCCAAACCCAGCACCACGGCGCCGAGCGGGACGGCCAGGTGCAGCGTGTACAGGTAGCGCACGTAGGCGTCGTTCTGCAGGCCGGGCTTCATGGTGTAGACGTCCACTCCGCAGGAGCACTGCAGGCCCTCGGGGATGTAGCGCGAGAACTCGAGCAGCGGGGGCAACGCGGCCGAGAAGGCCATCAGCCAGGCCACGCCCACGCCGCCCACGGCCAGTCGCCGTCGGAGACGCCGCTTGGCTGCGGGCCGCCAGGTCGCCAGCGCCCGCTCGCCCGCCAGGGCGACCAGCGACCACAACGACACCTGCCCGCCCAGGGTGCAGTAGAATCCCTCGAAGTTGCAGCCCGCCTGGCCGAGGTAGAAGTACCCCCCGAGGGCGGCGAGCGCGGCCGCCGGGTATCCACACATCGCCGCGGCGACGTTGGCCACAGCCAGGTTCAGTAGAATGTAGTTTATGGGCGTGCGCAGCTCCTCGTTCTCCACGGTGACGCGGAGCATCAGGATGTTGGCGCACACGGAGGCCGTCGTGAGGAAGCACGTGTAAACACCGATGAGGACGAACACCCACGGCTCAGCCAGGTAGTACTGCGCCTGCTCGTACGGGCTCCGCACCAAACCCGATGCGTTGGACACGGGCACGTAGAAGTCGGGACCCTCCGTCCCGTTCATTGTTTCTGCTCTGCTGGGCTCTGTCCTGGAGTGACGCACCAGTGAGGTGGCAGAGCCAGGAAACTCACCCAGATTAGCGATTATGCGATTGGTAAGATTAAATGATTACGGTCAGCAGAATATGATTGAGGTCATGTAAACGGTAATCCCCCACCCCTCTCCCCTGCATACACAGTGAGTCCTGGAGGTTTGGAAATGTCCTGTCTTGTTAGGCTAATCTCGGAAGGCCCTACAGTCTTTCAGAGGAATCCTGTCCAGAGAATCGCTGAGCACACTCCGCTGAGCACACTCCGCTGAGCACACTCTGCTGAACACTGGAATGGATCACTGGAAGCAATTCTACTCACTAATTCATTTTATTGTTTTCCAGTATCTCCTCATGGGCTCATGCAGAGGCTACCACGCCTCTAACCACGCCCACAACCATGCCTCTAACCACGCCTCTAACCACGCCCATAACCACGCCTCTAACCACGCCCATAACCATGCCTCTAACCACGCCCATAACCACGCCTCTAAACCACATCTCTAACCCTGATTGAATGCACCTAACTCTCATATCCACGTACTCCTGGAGAATTGGATGAGGTGCAGTTTCGCAGGACCACTGCATACAGATACCCGTTAATGTTTGTCTTTCATATTCTTGAGATTTCTCATGTAAGCAGACATGGCAGGTTCCTGTGGGATCACTCCCAAGCTTCAGGAGAAGGCAGTGTGTGTTCCTTCTTTACTGATGTATTGTGACGATCATGGAGGGGTTGGTTAACGCTTCTGAAAACCCTGCTTGTTGGAGATTAGAAGCTTAATTATATTCTGTGATGAGAATAATTCACTGTAGCCAGCACATTGCCTCACAGGTGCCATCTTGTGGTGAGTTTTAGCAGTTCAGTTTTAACCCACCCAAAAGACAGAAATGTCTATTGTTTTGATTTATGTCTGGATTTGTCCAATGCTGGCATCCATAGAATGCAACAATATGAAAAATACTGAATAAACTTTTGATATTTTCACACAGGTCCTTTCTGTAACAATTGTTGGTTTTTGCTTGAAGACTTAAACACAGCTGTAAAAGCTAATCAGAAGCTATAGCGCAGAGGTTACCATAGTGATCATATAACACAGAGGTTACCATAGTGATCATATAACGCAGAGGTTACCATAGTGATCATATAACGCAGAGGTTACCATAGTGATCATATAACGCAGAGGTTACCATAGTGATCATACTGTCTGTGCTCAGTGTATCAGACCAGATGTTTGGTGCAAAGTATTTGGAAAGTGCCCTCTGCTGTTGTTGCACAGTATTACAAGTGCATTCTGTGAACATCTGTGTCTCAGATTTATCAGATGTATTAATATTTTAATAATCTATTGTTAATAATCTTAATCACCCCACTGACCACTTTAGCAGATCATGCACCACTGCTGATCCTGCCCACTTGCAAATCTTTCTGTATAAGCAGTTCACATTACAGCAGTGAAGAGCATCTCAAAGGTGCTGTGCTTCTCCCAGCAGAACCTGTACTGAACATCCAAACTCCTCTGAAGTTTGTCCGTTTTCTCACATCTCTCAAAAATCATTTATTTCAGAGAAGACACTGAATTTGATGGTGCTGTTATAGGAGGGCTGGCGGCGTTTTTATTACGGTGATTACATTTGTCTCTCCTGGTCAGGCGAGTGGAAGCGGCCCGCTTCAGTGTCGTCTCCACAGTCTCTGCTTCACTTACCTCTCAGAGCACGATTCACACCACCACCTTCAGATGCAGCGAAACTTCCCTTTAAGGATTCTGGAATAGCCTCTGTGTTCAGAGTGTTTCTGGAATAGCCTCTGTGTTCAGAGTGTCTGGACTGAGCAGAGACTAAAGGCTACAGCTGAATCAGGAACAGTCCTGGCTGGGGTGAAGTGGGGCAGGGCAGGACCTTGGCTGGGGTGAATTGGGGAAGGGCAGGACCTTGGCTGGAGTGGTACACGAGCAGGGAGAAAACTCTCCCATAGGTGGTACGTTTGAGAGCAGAGGACACTTCACCCTTTATGGCCTTTTGGTGGGCTTTGTTCAGTTTGAACCTGCATGTTAAAGTCAAATACAAGGTTCTGTATATGTGTGTGTGTGTGTGTGTGTGTGTGTGTGTGTGTGCACTTTCTCCAGCTGCATGGTTTGAGTTCAGGCTTGTTTCTCAGCCTCAAGTGATCCAACTGCTTCAGTGCAAAGCACGATGGAGTTCACCACAAAGATCTCAGCCAAGCCTCCTGCCATACACACTAACTCACACTCACACACACTAACTCATACACACACACACACACACACACACTAACTCACACACACACACACACACTAACTCACACATACTGTTGAAAGAAATCACAGCAAAATTGTTTTGTAATATCCAGTGTTATGCTGCAGCACAGCTGTAACATCTTCCATTGTCAGTACTTTTAGGACTCCCTGACCAGCCAGTACCACCCCCTCCCCCCGCCCCCGCCCGGCTGTGTTTTCACCAGAACACTTGGCTCACACACTTCAGTCCAGATATTTCCTCCACAGATCAGGATTTTTCCTTCTGAACGTCAGGCTGTTCTGCACCAGCAGAACAAAATTCTTGCATGGTGCAGTTTCACTGTGTGCTCATGGAGACATGGCAGAGACATGGAAGAGACATCGCAGAGACATCATAGAGACATGGAAGAGACATCGCAGAGACATCGCAGAGACATCGCAGAGACATGGAAGAGACATCGCAGAGACATCGCAGAGACATCGCAGAGACATGGAAGAGACATCGCAGAGACATGGAAGAGACATCATAGAGACATCACAGAGAGTGCAGAGACGTGGCAGACTGTTCAGTCTGGCATGTGATCCTGCTGAATGCTTTCAACCTGAGAGGGTGTGTGTGTGTGTGTGTGTGTGTGTGTGTGTGTGTGTGTGTGTGTGTGTGTGTGTGTTCTTTCAGTCACTTTCCAATCAGCTGTATCCTTGAGCTCCTCAACACTCACTGCACTGGAGAAAAAGATTTCAGAGAAACAGTAATTATAATACTGAGGCTACAGAACTTGCTCTGTGTGTGTGTGGGGGTAGATATTTGCCCTAACTACCCCCCCATTCTAGATGCCATGCATCCTGCTCCCTGGCTTTGGTGATGTTGGCTCACACAGGACTCGCACCTTCCCAGTCATTTTCTTCATCTCCCTGCCGACACCGACAGTACTAGCCCTGTCCTGTCCCGCGAATCCTGACGTGCGAAAGCTTCTCTTGTTCCAGAACTACATACAGGAATACCCAGCGCAGCCTGGGCCAACAGCGGCACTGGAGTGGGAGCCGCGGGCCTCGTGTGCCTGCTTGTCAGCAGACGGCCTGGCGGGCAGCGGGCGTGGAGGAAGGCTGTCGTCTGTCTGCGGGTGCCCCAGTACTCCCAGTGTGGGACTGGATCTGTTCCTTCTGGCTCCTGCCCAGATCCTGCTGGAATGTATCTCATCATCTCATCATCTCATCATCTCCGTGTGTGAACTACAAGCCTCCTCACTATGCACTAAAATCCCTTATAGTTACAATAAAGTTACAGTGCCTGAGTCCAACAAAGCAGAAATGAGACTGAGAATTATAGCCATTAAGAATAAGGGAGAAAATATTTTCTGAGCATCATCGTAAAGCCAAGGTTGTCCTGCAGGCTGGGTCTGTTGTCCTGCAGGCAGGGTTTGTTGTCCTGCAGGCAGGGTCTGTTGTCCTGCAGGCTGGGTCTGTTGTCCTGCAGGCTGGGTCTGTTGTCCTGCAGGTCAGCAGATCCGTGAGTTATCTCAAAGGTCCTTGCCGGTCGAGAGCAGACAGAACACATCACCTGCCAGAGGTGCTTGTGAATAACAAACTGATCAAACATCAGACCTGAACATTGCTTCAAACGCCGGCGTATCGCACACAGTGGAGACCAAGCAATCGCAAGCCTGTGAACGTGGTGTTAAATCCAGATCTTAAAACATAGCTGCAGTTTTCAGTCTGGTCTCATCATCAGTAGATTACTAGGAATTAAAAAAGCAGAAGCCTGACTTGGACCTTCACCCTCAGTGTATTTCTGCACACGTCCTGGACTCTGGGAGTTTCCCACAGCTGTTTCGCACCACCTTCCGCTCGGACGTAGCCGGGCTCTGCGCCTCCTCTCTCTGCTTACGGACGCTTCCTTCCACTAATTCATCTCTCCGCATCCTCCCCCTTCTCTCCGCAGCGCAGGAATGTGAGTGAGGAGTGCGCTGTTACGGTAAAGAGGTGAGTGTCGCTGCGTGCGTCGGGATGACTGGACTCGCATCCTCCTGGGCTGTGCGGAGGGAACATGGCATGTGAATGGAAGGTGGGGCTGACATGGACGTATCGCCCAGTCAACCCGACGCTCCAGCGGGTGGATCTGGGCGGTTGAGCCTCGTACGGAACTTCCAGGACGTCCGGATGGGAACGGTCCTCGGCCGGGTTGGGTCGGACAGGAAATGATGCGTCTGCAGAGTGTGTAGTAGCAAAGTGTGAGCGAGAGAGGTTGGAACAGACAGGAAGAGTGAGAGTAAAGATTACTATGAGTAGGATGAGAGCCAAAGTGCCCCAGCTCTGTGGGAAAGGCGCACTGAGCATGCAGGACTTTTGGGACAGAGGTCAGTGGAGTCACATCTTTGGACTGAATCTCGTTCAGAGGGCAGAATGACATGGTTCACACAGTCAGACATTAAAATCATCTTCTATACCAAACATGTGGTCTCGAGGGTTTAGTTCCTATGTGGTCAGCTAAGGTTTTCATTGGACTGCATGTTCTCGACTCTTCTGGGAAGCTTTGTGTGAGCCGTGTCCTTTTTACTATTTAGATGTTTAGTTGTATCTGAGGCCAACGTCCGAGGGTCTGGTCCTGATCATACACCTGCACGCTCTCAGCTCAGAGTTACAACACACAGACCATAAACTGACCCAGACTGACGTTAAACAGGTTACGGTTAAATGTTTGTAAGTTCTCACCATACGTAAGAGCACACGCACACCAGTGTGTGAGTGGGTGTGGGTGTGGGTGTGTGTGTGTGTGAGTGTGTGTGTGAGTTGTGTCTCACAATCAGAAAGATCTCCC
>JAOXYF010000019.1:5813877-5826656 GCA_028565775.1 Sternarchorhynchus goeldii
TACACCCATATTATACACCCATATTATACACCCATATTATACACCCATATTATACACCCATATTATACACCCATATTCTTACCTCTGATTATAGATTTTGCTGAATCTTGTTGCTTCCAAAAAATCTGCCACACAAATGTTTATTTTACTCAATAATTCCATGCCATTTGCTTTTTCCAAACATATTTCTGTAAAATGTCTCCATCTTTAACTAATTAATGTTACTGAAATAAATTAAGCTAATCAAATGACTCCCTAATCAAATGACTCCCAAACATGAAATCCATCATTCGAGAATCCTGACTTTGTTCATGTGTGAAGTCCTGCTCACAGCTGCTTTTGAAGCTTCTGATATGTTCATGCTGTACTTCATACCCATGAGTTAAAATAACAGACATGCAGCACAAATTGGGGTGTGGTGGATATTATTCATCATCTTCATTAGTAAGAATGTTCCTGACATTCCCATTATCCCAATGTTTCTGTTACCACCACACTGCTCAGCCAACATGTAGTCATGTTTTGTTGACCAAATGAATGTCTGGGAGGAGAAATCCAAACAACCACAGCCAGTTTTCTCCTGCTAAACTGGGAAAACTGATGGAATAGACATTTCCTAAGCTCCTTCAGGAGTCATTCTCACTAAACACTCTCCTCCTAGAGATACTCACCAAGCAAGTTTTAAACAGCATTTTGTCCAAACCCCATGGTCTGACTGAACGAAGAATGTTCTTGGGTATATGTGCAGCAGGAACTTCAGCACAGTGATCACATTTCCTGTACTGTCATTCTATAACATCAATATGCACGACAGAGAGTCTGTGGTCAGAATGTCAGTGGGTCTCTGGAAGAGAAAGAGAGAGACAGTAGGACGGGAAGAGACCAGGAGAGAGACACCAAACAGAGACACCAAACAGAGAGAGACCAAACAGTTTCTATTTTCCCGTCTGTACTTTCCAGTTTTAATAATCCTCTACTACAGTTTGTTTTGCGCTTTAGTTGCGTTGTACATTTGAAAAAAAAACCAAAAACATCACTGTGGTCAATATCCCTTTGGAAACAGTGCTGTGTGGAAACAGTGCTGTGTGGAAACAGTGCTGTGTGGAAGAACAGCATTAAAACTGTTGGAACAATATATTGTCTGTTGAAGCTAAAGACCTAAGTTTTACATCTGAAGTTATTCACTCAGAAATTCAAGTCAATCTGGCTTCACAGAAGCTGCTATTACATTTGCACAAAAAATTACCCACATGTGAAGGAAAAAAGTCTTAGATGGTATTTTGACAAAACTGCTGTCAAAGCAATCAGCTAATCAGCTCACGTCCAAAACACCATCACTAATGTTAACAAATATTTCCATGTTCACTGGAGAATACAGCTATGACCCTCGACTGCACGTTTCTACAGATCTTTGCTAATTGCTGAAGGTCTCAGTTAAGCTTAATGGATTTCATGCAGTGGGCAGATGAACTGCTGTGCTGTGAGTCTGTAGTTTGTCCCAGACAGTTCATTCCTAGAATTGTATGATAACCACAACTTCCTGCTCTTTGTGTAGATGTAAAGGGAGCAGCATGGTGTAGAAGTACATGTTACATGGGATATGCACTGTTTGTTCTTTCTTCCTGTCTCTGTTATGTCCTTCTTGTCTCTCCCTCTCCCTCTCTCTCTTTCTCCCCCCCCCCCCTTCTTTCCAGGCTCAGCTTCTGCTGTACCTGACATGGCAGGATAGTTTTTATCTGCTGTTGTCCTTCACTCCAGCAGGGGGCACTATGCACACTGGGTCCCCATCCCACAGACTGAGCTTTTGGACCAGGGCACAAAACCAGATGACAAGCGGGAACAGGTCTGCATACCTGAGAGAACCCACAGGTCTGCTCACCTGAGAGAACTGGGTTCCACTGTGGGAACTCACCAAGCCACTGACCCTTGACCCCTGACCCTCCCCCTCTCAGGGTTGTTTGGAAGGTCCCCCGACCCTCTTGCTCCTGTTATAGTGTTTTAATGTACCTGGTTGTGATGTAAAGGGGTGATAAAGGGGGAGTGTAAGGAGAGGAAGTAACATGCTAGCTGAAGTTGGTGACATCGGTTTATTTTTGTACTTCTCTGGTATATGAAGAGTGATGAAGCTCACAGAGCACCGTTACTCCGGCTCTGTGTCTCTCTTACTCTTGTTTCATCTCTAGTCAGATACTTTGAGTCACTATGCTGTGGAAAGGTCTTTGTTGCTGAGACCCATCATGTCCTGATGTTCTCACACTCCAGAGGAGACGCGATGCCCTGCCAGTACCCACCACTTTTCAGCATCACCTTCACTCAGAATCACCATCTCACCTCAAAGGAGTGTACCCACTGTCCCGATCCCCTACCCCTCACTGTCCCGAACCTCCACCCCTCACTGTCCCGATCCCCTACCCCTCACTGTCCCGATCCTCCACCCCTCACTGTCCTGATCCCCTACCCCTCACTGTCCCGATCCACCTCCTGCTGCGTGTTCCTTGCCTCAGCCCGTGTTGAGTGAGTCACTCAAGCCAGGCTTGACCTAAAGCACATGTAAACATTTTTTTCCTCTCTTTGTGAGATTCGTAGAAAGCCTGGGTTCTTCTAGGAAGACAGATGTGCCGTTAGAAACATCCTGTGAGGAGGCAGCACAACCAGAAAGCTGGAATCTGAGGGTTATCGTTCAGGACCTCTCCAGCTTCAGACCTAAATCCTAATCTCGCAGCATAAATCTTGATGGATCCCTGTCCAGTGAAGTCCATGACACTGCCGTTCCAAATGCCTGTTGGAGACGTGTTCGGATCTTGGCAAAAACCCTGAGCAGCTGTGCTGTTTATGCTGAGATGTCAAAACCCTGATCTGGGATCAATGCTGTCTTTTATGTGTGGATAAATATGACTGTATAGGCAAAGACAGTCTGATCCTAAAACAGTCCTGTTTCTCTAAGACTCTGTAAGGCTACCACATTCTTCTATCTAGAACTGTTAAACTTTAGTGTAAAAACTGTAAAGTATCAGAGTATAATTGCACCCCCCCTGCTTGTTAAGAAAACCCTAAAGACTTGTCTAACCCACGACGCTCTCTCTCTCAACCTGGGCACTGCTGGAAATCTCCTGCACTCAGAGGCAGTAGTCTATACTAATTCGTTTAACAGCTTACATTTCTGAAACGTTCCAAGCTTTGAAGGGATGCGAGCCTTGCCTGTTGGTCAGTGCTGTAACAGTCCCAGTGCACTTCTCACAGCTGTTGGATAAAGATCCACCTGGCCTTCCATCTTTCTTAACCCTAACCCTTCCATCTTTCTTAACCCTAACCCTTCCATCTTTCTTAACCCTAACCCTTCCATCTTTCTTAACCCTAACCCTTCCATCTTTCTTAACCTTCTTTACTTTCTTCACGCCTTTATCGTGAGAAGAAGACTTTCGCTTCTATCCATTAGCTAATCAACAGCTAAGACCTGCACTGTATGGATAGTGAAGTAGTGCGTCCAAACATTTTGTATATGTTATATGTTTTAATATGGACTTACAGTAAATGTGCGTGTGTGTGTGTGTGTGTGTGAGAGAGAGAGTTTGTGCGCCTGTGCTATATAATGTTATCAGGCCAACCTTCCTCCAACAGGAACAGAATTATCCTCTATCATCCCAATCACACACACACGCACACAGTCTCACACACACCCATACAGCTTTTACCCCAAGGCAAGGAAAAGATCTTCTGCTTTAGACGGTCATCAGATGTAACATGCTCACCTCAAAGTCATCAGATGTAACATGCTCACCTCCAAGTGTCTCGTTACGTATTTCTGTCCCATTAGCTTTACTGAATATTTATTTCAGTTTTGTTCATGAAAAAAACAGCCCATAATGTGCAGTAATGTGGGGATTCGTCCTTTTGAAGATGATCAGGACCAAGACTGAATGGTCCTGGTGTGACGGAATGAACCCTAGTGACCAGAGTGGTTGGGTCTCACCGAACATCCACACAGCCCAAACGACAGTCTACAGGTCCTGCGTGGTGTCATCCACACAGCCCAGACGACAGTCTACAGGTCCTGCGTGGTGTCATCCACACAGCCTAGACGACAGTCTACAGGTCCTGTGAGGTGGACAGTTTGATCTTCACAGTTTCATACAAGATGAAATGATGCTCCATCTACGTTTGTAGTCCCACTGAACATAACGCCAAATTCAGCTTTATAACACATTAAACATGACCATGCTTTCTTTAAGTCACACCATCTTAAAGTCACACAAAAAACACAGTGGGCTGTATGACGTGGGTCCAAGCCGAGCCTGGCCTTGATGTGCGTGTGCTGAATGGAGTCGAGGAGGGAGGGTCTTCAGAGCTCTGCTGCTGGAAAAACAGCCAAATCGCTGCTCTGTGTTCTCGAAATGCCCCGCTAAGCTTCTGCACTCCATTCAAGCTCTCGAGCCCTTATCTTCTGCCATCAGAGCAAAGAGGAAGTGCAGTTTACACTACCACAAGGTCACTGTGGATACTGGCTCACAAGCAGTGTCCTGGCCCTTACTCTCTCTCTCTCTCAATCGCTCTCTCAGATGTTAGGCAATTAAAACATTGTGAATAAAGCAATAAGACGTCCTCATTATCGTAGTCCGGTTGCTGTGCTGATGTCTTCAAAAACATGTCCTTGTAAAAATAAATAAACGTGTGCCCCAAATAACACCTTCAGGACCAAAAACGTTTCTCATACCACCTTTGTCACCCATTACCAACAGGTTCTCAATGAAGCTTTTCTGCACCATATCAAAACCTTTTCAGACAACATAAGGGAACCTTTTCTTACATAAAAAAGCAAACATTTCAGTGGCCTTGTGTTCATGAGCCATGTATAGAGGGGCTGTTTATGGAGTGTTGAGGAAAGGAATGGAGAGTAAGGTGGATATAGGCATCTGCTGAGAGGTTTCTCCCAGCTCTACACGCCGTGTGCTGAGAGGTTTCTCCCAGCTCTACACGCCGTGTGCTGAGAGGTTTCTCCCAGCTCTACACGCCGTGTGCTGAGGGCCTCCTACTGCCAAGTCCAATACAAATGTACTGTGAGAACTAAAACCACATTAAATCCACCACAACAGCAGTAGTGTTCCGTGTAAAAAAAAAACCCAGAAGAGTGGGTTATACTGGGAAACGAAACAACGGAATGCAGAAAGTCAGCATTTACTCTAGCTATAGTTATACACTATGTACCCATGCGGAATAATATGCTGTTTAACATATAGTTTGCTTAATCATCCTATGTGCACCGTGAAATGAGGGGCGACAGGCAACTGCGCGGAGACCTTTGTAATGATTCTTGATGGTGTGTGCAGTGTTCTTACGCCAGGAAGACGCTGGAGATATCAAAGCGTGCTCGCGGAGCATGGCCGACGAGGCAGTTGTTAGACGCGCACCTGCAGAACCGCGCAAACTCTGTGAACAGGCACGCGTGTTTATAAGCGAGAAAATTAGCCGTGGCCTTCACACATGTAAACATTTTAGTACTTTACGGTGCTGAGGTACGAACATCAAACATTTTACGGCGGAAGAACGTAAAACACAAATGTTTGCTGGCGCATGTTCGTTTTCAGATAATTTTCCGTATAATCCACGCGCATACCTAATCCACGCGCATACTCCCGGACCCCTTCTCCCATAATTATTTGTAAAGTCCAGACTTTGCAAAGCTTTGCTCCTTGTCCGAACGTCCTAATCATTTGCTCGTGTTCTTTGCTTGGTCCATTTCTCAGTACACATAAGCGCGTACGTGCTTGTGCATATGCAAAAAGGGCAGTCCACTATCAGCATCTCGGGTGAGACAGATACGGCATGTGCCAAAACCAACGGAAATTTTAAGTGAAACCGTATCGGTTTAAAGCAAGTCGTCAGTTCATATAAGTCTTGCGAGTCATGTCCGGTAGGTTTGTTTCTCGTTATCAACAGTATTAGTCGGACATTCGTTCGGTTGTAGCCTATTACAGTACATGTAGTATCATGCAGGAGTGGCTTGTGAAAGAGACGTGTTCCTCAAAATGTACCTTCAACTGCCTTCATCCTTAATCCCGCCCCCGACTTTCGTCTCGGGGCAGAGTTAACCGTGGACCGGAGCCATAGCAGCTGGAATTGCATCGACCCCCCCTCCCCTCCACCCCCACCCTTAATACATTATGCACGTTCGCCAAGAACTCCGACAGAGTTCCCCGACCCAGCTCGCTAAATGTAACCCACTTCTCCAGGGTAGGGGATAATCTCTCTGGATGCGGCAACCGCGCTCACACTTGATAGTTAGAAAACCGTGGAAAACTTTCCTGAGCGCGACACGGTGCAGAGGAACACTGTATTCGCGCGTTTTGCACTAGACTTAACGAAGACAATCATGCATGTTCTGCTCTGGGGTACAGTCGTTCTCGTGGTGCTCCTCGACTTCATGAATGTATTAGTTTCAACGCGGAGAGTTCCGGTAGATTCAAGAAAAGGTAAGAGAAACTTTCCCTCTAGCCTCTCTGTTCTGTCATTCAACTCTGGCTGTCCGTTATACCCAAGCGGAGCGCGCGGAATGAATGACTTTACAGTTGAAACAGAGAACCTGACAACTCGGTATACTTTAAAGAAAGATTCAATGCACTTTCCGGATAATGTCATGTTTTATATGCGATAAGACTTAAAAATTACAAAGTCGGTTTATGATATATAACGTGTGAAGTAAAATATAGGAACGTTTATAATGTATAATATATATTCAATCATTGTTCTAGGTTGTTGTTTGAATGTACAGTGTTTGTCCTCGTCCACAGCCACATTGTTAGAGCAGTTTGAAGCACACGAGATTGTAACTCCCACCAGAGTGAATGACGCCGGCAACAAACTGCCAGAGAGCGCGCACTTCAAACGGAAAAAGAGGAGTATCGGGGCAGCCGGCACCGATTCTGAGGACTGGTCCAGTCCGCGCGTGCATTACCAGATCTCAGCCTTCGGTCAGAACTTTCACCTCAACCTCACGCTCGAGACTGGATTTATTGCGCCACTGTACACGGTCACGATACTTGGAATGGGAAGCGAGGGAAACCTAACGGAGTTCTCGAGGGAGGCGGAGGAGGAGCAGGAGGAGGATACAGTGTATCGCCACTGCTTTTACAACGGACATGTGAACGATGACAAGGGACATACTGCCGTTATTAGCCTGTGCTCTGGTCTGGTGAGTTGAAACTTTTTGAACTAAAAGAAATGGGAAAGTAACCACGTTTCTTGACGCAGAAGCGTTGTCTATGCGAATCCCTATGGGCAGCTCTGTCTCAATGGATAACCATAGAGTACATGGATTTATTATCCGTTTATACGCGCCGTTCTTGGCAAACGATGCATCAGAAGTACAAAACTTAGCCTCTTTCATTCAAGCGACGGATTGTTACTGTTTGTCTTTATTTTAGACCACGACGATGAGGTTCTTTTTATGTAAGGACCACAGTTTTTCGATGTCGGGCATCGCCGATAGTTGCTATAAATTGTACTCCAAAGTGAATACAGTGACGTGCTACGTACATCATTGAAGAGGTAGCTCGCGTAGTACTGACGTCACCGACAGTCCATATTTGGCCTCCGAATGTCATTTGTTGATGAGAACGTGGGACACCGCAACAAATCAATACTCGAGCTTAGCAGTTCAGCTTAATTTGCAATTTTTTTTGCCAAATACAAGACGATTGTGTGGGCAAACAAACAATTATCAATAAATAAGTATATTATATTTTCGTTGTTTAATTACATTTCAGAACCGATTTAAGCCTAAGTCTTACCTCCGTAGTTGTTGGTTGTTTAAACACACTGTCGTAGAGAAACGTCATACTGAAGTACCTCAATAAATGTTTTGAAAGAAGGCAAAAGTTATTATAAAAGTTATTACGGAGAAGACTGCGTTTTCTTGCGTTCTTTACAGTTTGAGCTGGACTGGCTCTTGGATGGGCGGTACAGTTCTCCAGCGCTGCTGACACAGATTTGTACAGATTGTCCACAGTTTTTCCCTCAGATACTTGTGCAAGTGGCGTTTGACGTACCGTACACGTGCGTCCTGGAGAATGTTTAGCTTTTAAAGTGAAAGCGCTAAACATGACGATGCATTTTAAATAGCTCTTACGGCTGCTGCGTTTGGTACTGAATTCATTTCTATAACACCGACTCGTGATACCGTGGTTTATTACCTCACTTTATTTCTTACATGGAGATGTGGGATCTTCTGTAGAAACATGAGACGGTATCCTTCCTCTGTAATCCAGGCTTTGATTAAATAGTACATTTGCGTTTTGTAGAATTAACAACATATTGCAAACTGTGCTGTAGGTCTAATAAATGTATTGTGGTTTCCTCGACTAGCCGTGAAATGTGTGTAGTGGGCGTGGTTAAGACGTTTGCTGTTGTGGAATTAATTGGTCAGCAAGTTCACAAGCGTGTCCGCCTCGAACTTTTAAAGCGATTCGCTTGGTTTCTCCATACGTTGCTCCTCGTGATGGAATGCTAGGCTCGAGTCGCCAAATTAAGCCCATTTTCCAAGCAGAAACATATCGCATTATCACCATATCATTCTGATAATCATAACTGATATTTGTTTTCCTCTGGAGGATAATTTTGGTAATATGCATGCAACATATGTAGCTTTATTGTAATCGCTGTATAACGGGGGAGGGAAATGTGAAATCTTCCTTGAGGGGGGTATGACATGGGTAATTAGCCTCGACGTGCGGAGCGCGAGCACACAACTCTAGGCGCGCTCCATTTGAAACTCTTGATTTTTCTTTTTTTTAGCTTGGCACTTTTACGTCGTCGGAAGCGGCGTATTTTGTGGAGCCTCTTCACAGCTACAACGGTGAAAACTACGAGGAAGAACACATCAAACCTCATATAGTCTACAGAAAGCATGCAGACAAGCGGGCTAAACACTCTGCATGTGCTGCTTCAGGTAGGAAAGACGACTTTTCTGGCGTATCTCCCCAGACTTCTAGAAATACCGTATACCATGGCCTTTTTGTTCAGCGCCTATTTTACAATATTTTTTTTCTTTCATATGAGCAGTAACGTCTGTAGACTCTCTGTGGACATGGACCAAACGTCTGTCCTCAGGCTTGTCAGTGCTGATGTATCTGGTCACAGGACCAAGACTAGCTGGGTCACTCTAGAATTCCAGAGAATTATCCCAATGCCATTCCAGTTTTCTTGTCAGGATGCCCTGAGTTCCTGGAATTGTGGTCCAGCGGGTGAATCTTCATTTCAGCAGGCCAGAGAATTTTGCGTTCTGAGTTTCTTCAGGGGCCTTTTGGCAAAGAATGGTTTCCACACTAAAAGGCATATATTGATATAATTGTCTGACTGCTCAACCATAAAGCCTTGATTAACGGAGTACTGCACAGATGGTTGTTCTTCTGGAAAGTGCTCTTATCTCCACAAAAGAGCTCTGGATCTCATTCTTAGTGAGCACTGGGTTCTTGGTCACCTGTCTGACAAAGGCACTTCATCTTGGCTCATTCAGTTCACCTGGGGGGCTGCCATATTCTGAAGCACTTTCAAAGTTGGACCAATGTTCTTGCATCCATTACCACTGTGTGCTTTGACACCATTGTTTCTTGCAGATCCAGGAACAGTCCTCTTCACTGTGGGCTTTGACACCATTGTTTCTTGCAGATCCAGGAACAGTCCTCTGCATGATTTAGTAACCACTCTGACATTTTCCATCAACTGTGAGAGAGTGATACAGCCCTTCCAGTCAATTCAGTTCCACACAAGTGACTCCACCTGTTAAGTTGCAGAAGCATTTCAAAGTCTATGCAAAGAGATTATTGATACAATTGTCTATTGGTACATTATCAGTTATTGATAAAATTGTCTGTTAATAATTATCTATCAATAGAACCAGAGCTCAGTTGTTCATGCAATATGTATTTTTTTCTAATACATGTTCAAATTATTGTGTGTAGACTGATAAAAAAAGAACAGATTAATCTGTTTTAAGATCAATCTGAACCAAAAAGTGGATAAAAAAAATTTCATTACTATGAAAATGAATCTGGATCACACCTATGTGATATGTGGAACATGTTTCTCCCCGAAACGCACTGGGGAACCAGATTAGGTTTGGTTTAGGCAGGAGGTTAGGCCTGGTGTGATTCCCCCTTTTTCAGGGTTTATTTCATTGTAACTTCTTTACACAATGACTGTATTTCAGTGTGTGTTTACCAACCATAAGGTAGCCCTGTTGTTTTTGCTACACTTCCGTTACCGTCAAAAAATGTACTTGCAACAAAGTTGATGCTGTGGAATCCCAAGCCTCAGTGTTTGGTCCCGAGACTGGAAGGCTTTGGCCATCACTGGGTTAGGGTTAGGGTTGCCAGGTTTACCTAGCATGAACCCCTCTTAGAAACCTAGCACAGAGTGCTGCTTGCTGGGAGAGAAGCGTGAGCCACAAACCATTTCTCATCTCATTCCAGTAACGGCGGTAAGCGCTGTTCAGGCTGCATGGCGCCGTGTGACGGGGTTGAGCTGGCAGTGCCAGGCTCCACCGTTAGAAGGTTTGGTGCTGTTTGCTGCAACTGTGGAATCTGTGTAACCACACGCAGACATTAGTTTAGTGTTGTGTGCATTCTTTAGGACAAATGCTGAGCTGTAAATCCTGCGCAGCGGTCAGGAGTATGGTATGTTGAGACTGGAGGATTAAAAACGCCAAATACAAACGCTGTTTATTCGCTGGTTATAGTGCTGAAGGGGTTTACACTGCAGTGATCACTACAGTTCAGTTCAGTTCAGTTAGAATCTGTTCCACTTGTGTTATGTGTGAAGCAGGATTCTGCAGCGCTGCTGAATGTCGCTTTATTTGTGACAGGTCACGAGAAGCAGGCACCGAACGGCTGGCCGAGGGTGGAGAAGGGTGGGGCGCCTGCCAGCATGTTCCTCCCTGACCTGGAGGCTCTCAGCGCTGGGGTTCTCTCCATCCGCCTCCCTCCGGCAGAAAGCACGCGTAGTCCGGGCAAAGCGGGCCGCTACCCAAACCCGCGCCGCAGAACCAGGCGCTTCCTCTCCTACCCGCGTTTCGTGGAGGTTATGGTCGTCGCCGACTCCAAGATGGTGGAGCACCACGGACGCGACTTGCAGCACTACGTCCTCACACTCATGTCCATTGTAAGTCCCCTTTGCTCTTAGTCTGCACCAGTTACCAGGGCAACTAGGAATTCTGGTCCTTTAGCACTGGAGAACAGCAGGAACTCCACAGACTCCACTGACAAATGTGATGAATGTGGAGGAAAACCGAGGAATGTAATCAGGAATGTCGCAAGAAAGGCGTGCGTGAGACGCTGTGGAGCAGGAGGAGACCAGACTGGCTCACGTTCTGAGCTCGGCTTCGCCTTCAGCTTCCAGCAGTGCAATCGAGAAATACGTCACCATCAGCAGATGAGTTATGGAGTTATGAAACACTGCATGAGACCCTCTTAACAAACCGAGCTGGACGTCACTGTATTCATTACTGATATCTGTGGGCAGCTAACAGTATTTAGTCATCAAAGATAATAAATTGAGTGACATTAATTTCCAGAGAGAAGGATGTGAGGAGAAGAATGTGCTCTTATTTGGTAGTACACCTGCTTGGCGTTATTCAGGCAGAAGGATGCAGTTCTTTATGTTTACCCCCCTATTTACTAAATCTTTTAATACTGATCAAAAGAGAGATTATTAAGTCAAAAGAGAATATGTAACTGGTTTAACCTTTCAGTAAAGTCCCATGTTACTAAAGTGGCTTGGAGCCCTTCTATCTGAGTAAACCGACAGAAATAAATGTGAGGTTAGGGTTAGGGTTAGAGAGATGTGAGGGCATCGGCGTTCTGTCTGCACGTGAGGGCATCAGCTTTGTGTCTCCACACAGGTGGCATCCATCTATAAGGACCCCAGCATTGGCAACCTGATCAACATCATCATTGTGAAGCTGGTTATCCTGAACAGTGAGCTGGTAAGAGCAATGTGTCCAGTGTGTGTCCAGTGTGTGTCCAGCGTGTGTCCAGCGTGTGTCCAGCGTGGCTCTTGTTCTGTGGGTACATGCAGATCAAACCCTTTCTCCCAGACCCTCTGTTCCCTTATGTTATTTCGGGGGTCTTAGCACTCATGTCCCGTGTGTAGGACATGTTCAGCACTTAAATATAGAAGTAGAACTGACCTAAAACCTGTATGTGTGTGTTATATTTGTGTTATATTTGTGTTATATGTGTCATATACTGTGCATTATATAATTATACCTGTGGCTTGTATGTGTTTTATTTAAAATATAAGCATCTCTCTCTTGTTCTGTCTTTTTCTCTCTCCCTCTCTCTCTCTCTTTCCCTCTCTCTCCCTCCCTGTCTCCCTCTCTCTCTCCCCCTCTCTCTCTCTCTCTCTCTCTCTCCCTCTCTCTCTCTATCTCTCTCTCTCTATCTCTCTCCCTCTCTCTCTCCCTTTCTCCCTCTCTCTATCTCTCTCTCTCTCCCCTCTCTCTCTCTCCCTCCGTCTGTCCCTCTCTCTCTCTCTCTCTCTCCCTCTCTCCCTCTCTCTCTCTCTCTTTCTCTCTATCTCTCTATCTCTCTATCTCTCTCTCTTTCTCTCTTTCTCTCTTTCTCTCTATCTCTCTATCTCTCTCTCTTTCTCTCTATCTCTCTATCTCTCTCTCTTTCTCTCTTTCTCTCTTTCTCTCTATCTCTCTATCTCTCTCTCTTTCTCTCTATCTCTCTATCTCTCTCTCTTTCTCTCTTTCTCTCTTTCTCTCTATCTCTCTATCTCTCTCT
>JAOXYF010000019.1:5841158-5852135 GCA_028565775.1 Sternarchorhynchus goeldii
TGGAGACACTGGGGAAGAGGAAAGAGGAGTGTGTGTGTGTGTGGAGACACTGGGGAAGAGGAAAGAGGAGTGTGTGTATGTGTGGAGACACTGGGGAAGAGGGAAGAGGAGTGGGGGGGGGGGTCAAATGTCTACAGGAAATCAAGAAGCAACCATTTGTAAGTTTATACATCTGTACTCTTATAAGAATCCCAATGCGCCTGTCCACTCCCTGCTCTCTGTCTCTCTGCATGGGGACTACAGGCTTCTCTCTGGGTCTTAGTCGTTTTCTTCTTATTGTCATGAAGTGTTGTGTGTAGTTTCTGATCTGTCCTGAGGTGTGTGTTGGGATGAGCCCCATCACCGCAATCCATTCAGCTCATACTGAACACAGAACACCTCCTAACCCAGAATGTTCTCTCCAGGAAACTTCCTCCACACTGGGTCCGTCTGCAGTGAGGTTGTCAGGCACTTGTTACACTGTAAAACTGTAAATAGTCAACTGTTCATCTCCGAATTTACCACGGCCGTCATGCTCTGACGCCTTCTGAAATGCTGACCTGCTGAAGGGGAGGGTCTAAGCCCTTTCTTTTCATATTTGCAGTCATTTATCAGCAACACAACACACACACGCTCAGACACACATACATGCACTCTCTCACTCACACACACACAGTGTCATGGCAGCTCCTGGACTCTTTCCTCCTGGGCCGCAGCGTGTTCTGTGATCTGATGCCGAACGCCTGTGTTTCAGCCCCTCTCATCCTTCTCATAGAAATGCTTTCATGGAGTCGTTTTGTTGGTGGATGTGGCGCTGATGTAAGCAGGCCCTACCAGCCGACGCTCGCCATGGACCGTTCGTTCTTTGTGAAGAGGAACAGAGACGGAGTAAGGCAGATGGGATGTGTTGTGGACCATACTCTCACATTCTACCCAGTGCTATTCAGTCGGTTCAGAGCTAAACAGTCATGCATGTGGAATGCTTCTCATCCTATGGTTCAGCACTCTGAGATGGACCTGCAGGTTCGTGGTTGATATTAGCCATTAGAGTTTTTAAGTGGTTTTCCAGTCTGTAAGGGTTCGTGGCGAGCAGCTGGAGGCTGAGAGCCGCGCTGCTTCCAGAACCTCATGGCCAGTAACCATTAGTGCTGCCTGATTTTCCAATACTGGCTATAAATTACTGAAATATGTGGAGGTGGATCCAGATGCAACATGTCTGTCTAAAATGTCCGGATGGACATGTGCCCTGGCTAGGGCTGACCTCTAAAGGGACGTGTGTGTAGTTCATTGTAGGCTGGATCCATACCTCTGACTGATAATACATTTACCAGAGTACCTATGGACCAGCCTCTCTCTCACTTTTTCCCCCTCTCTCTCTCTCTCTCTCTCCCTTTCTCTTTCTCTCTCCCTCTCTTCCTGCCCCCTCAGTATAATCAGTCTAAACACACACACTTGCACACTGCTAGTCAGTCCTGTCACACACACACACACACACACACACACACACACACACACACACTGCTGGTCAGTGCTGTCTCACACACACACACACACACACTGCTGGTCAGTCCTGTCGCACGCACACACATGTGCACACACACACACACACACACTGCTGGTCAGTCCTGTCACACACACACACACACACACACACTGCTGGTCAGTCCTGTCTCACTCCTGCTTCTGCGCTCAGGAATGCTCTCTGCCTAAAGTCGTCTCTCCAAACTAAATATTTAAACAGGACATACTTGTGCAGCAGTTTATTTAACTTCAAGTTTGGACTGCAGCTTTTAAACCATTAAACCGTCAGCCTACACCAGCTACAGCTCCACCCAGTACACCAGCTACAGCTCCACCCAGTCCACTGCTCTTTCACAGAGTTGCTGTCTTAATGATGGTGCTTGTTCTCAATCATATTCTATTTTCAACATTTTGTTAAAGGGTCAGAAAACCTAAACATTTTCTTTAGTTGTAGGGAAAAGGCACTACACAGCACAATTGTATAAAATGTACAAAAATGCAAGAGGTGAAGGGACTCCTTCCCTCTCAGGGACCACGGAGCCATTCTGCTTTAGTGATGCTCTGTGTAAACGGTCTCGACCAATGACCTCCTCTCTCTCCACGCAACAGATTAAATGCATGTGTCTCGAAGGAAAGACCTTGCTATGCATCCAGTTAGGAGCAACGCCTCCGAACACAAATCGCCTCCCACGGCCGACTCTCGATGGCTTCTCTGAAGAAGAATGGGGAATCAGTCAGTGGAAGGACCTGTGGAGGGTTAACGTTCCTACTGTGAGAACGGGGCTCTGTGGAGCCCAACCCCCTTGGACTGTTCTGCCCACAAGCCTGCACTTCATCCAGGTGATCGTGGGTAGGAGGGCTGGTCTCACGTCAGTTTCTGCCCCCATCTGTTCTGTTTGCAGTTTATGTGCTAAATGGAACAGAAATCATTGTAATTTAAGTCAGTATATGTATTCAGGCCTCTGTATGATCTCTACATATGTGTGCGAGAGTGAGAGAGAGAGCACTTTGAACAGATGAATCATCATTACTGTTGTACTGAGTGCTCTATAGAGACATTTTATTGTTCACTCAGAATAATTCATGTTCTTCATCAAATGTCAGATATAATAGTCCAGTGTGAAGATGTGTATATCCTGACTCAAGTCCACTCTGTGTGCTGTTCTGGAGGCCCTTCCTGTACTGTAACCTTCTCTCCTGCCACTTTAAAAAAGACCATGACCCAGTTCCATTTTTGTGACTCACATGAAGCAGCTGTTGATGAAACCTCTGGAATAAGAACAAAATGAAATACTGGAAAAAAAGGCCTTCCCATCAGACTTTGAGGTGTTGGTGTCTCTTTAAATGGATGCCATGAAGGACGTGTCCAGCATTCCCTCCTCACAGTGAACCTGGGGAACGTGGGACATGCTTAAGTGGGACATGCTGAGCAGAAATAGCCTCGTCCCTGAAGAGCCTCTTCAGAAGGTCATGCCTCCACTCCACAGTGAAACCCACCTCTGTGCAGTGTAATGAATTACACAGCTCAATCTCTCCATCGTCCCACTCTCTGTCTCTCTCTCTCTTTCTTCATTCCCTCTAGCCAGAGCAGTAGTTAACCAGACTCAGCAAATTGAATTTCGAGCAAGTCTCTGTCATTATTCTGCTCAGCAGTTTTTATCCTTTGGGCTGCCGTAAGTAGATCCACTTACTGTTTAATGCAGTATGAAAACGAGCGCGTTTCGCTTTACTGAATCCAGTATTTAGTATTTAGTAAGCCCTGGATATCTGGAAAGTCCTTTGAAAATGATTGATACACCAGCAATTTAAACCGTTTTGAATTTCTACGTCCATATCTGTTGTCTTCCTTCACAATAATTTACTAGGGGGGTGGTGGCAGATAATCCTCCTCCATCACAAACAGGAAGTTTTGTGCGAGGCCCTTCTCTGGTCCCCGAAACGGCATTTGGTTATCGCGTCCCACAGCAGTACAAGAATAGTACCACAGGCGCCCCTTCACGAATCAGCTGTTGTGTCGGGAGCAGCTGTTGTGGTGTTGACTCCAACCCGCTAGCCAGCAGCATTTGTCTTCGTGTGGGTGGAGAACCGCAAAAAAGCATGACAGTATTAAAATGCTGTCGAGTTTTTCATTTCTTCACTTCATTCCTTGTTTGAAAGAAGCCAGAAATCATTGATAATCTGGGTAATGATTCAGCATCTGTAACTTAAAAAAAACCAGCAGAGATCACACTGTGCCACACAAGTCCAACACGCTCCACGAAATTAAAACATTCCCTTAACTGCATTACCGTTAACAATGGTACTTTAGGTGGCTCAACTTACACACAGTGACTAATCTCACAGAGAGAGAACGTGCATATGATCAGCGGTTGGCCAGTGCCGCGTGGGGCCTTCAGCTATGAAGAGTGTGCGTTCCTGCTCAGTCTGCAGCGCGGCTGCTGGGTTATGGATAGCGCTGTGTTTGTATAGAGGTTTGGCTCATGCACACGCGGTAATGGAGATCCGGTGGTCGATAAGAGGCGCGCTCCTTTCCCTCAGGTACAAGGAGAACGAGTAAACCAACCTCGGTGAAGCAGCCGTCTTGGTTTACACTGAATTTATAGCAGGATTTTAATCGGTTATTAACCCCTGGGTACACGTTTTTGTTGCAACCTGATGTTGGAGAGTATTTCAGGTTCGTTATGGTGGTACTGAGTTACCTAAAGTCCCTTTACTTCAAACGGTTCCCATAACATACATCATCACAGTACATTACATAACATCACATCATCATACATCACAGTACATCACATAAAATCACATCATCATCATACATCATCACAGTACATTACATAAAATCACATCATCATCATACATCATCACAGTACATTACATAAAATCACATCATCATCATCACAGTACATTACATAAAATCACATCATCATCATACATCATCACAGTACATTACAGCGTTTCATATGTACTGCTGTAGTTTGTCATACTATTTTCCCATTGGATTAATTGGAAGGCGAACAATGTCAATATTTTATACAATATACTGTAGTATAAAATACTAATAGTACTTTAGGCACCTCTAGATGCTCATTTCGGCCCACATAACTTTAAATCTATTTACAGTGACGCACGTGGTGTTGAAAATAAAATGGAATTTAGATTCAGAGGATAAAAAAGACCCCAAGAGTTAAACAGTAATGCGTCAAACCTGGCGTAATTTCTTGTTCGTTTGTTTGAATGGATCTAGGTTAACGCACGTGTTCAGGCACGAGGGCAATCGTAGCCAGAAAGGTGTGTAGGGTTGACTACCATTTCTAGGTCTACTGTGAAGTGATGCTGAAACCAAGAGAACTCAGCGTCTCCATCAGCCGTGTGGTTCCTGCGAACGGGCCTCATCTTCTAAGCGCATGCGTTAACTGAACGGGCCTCATCTCAACTGACCTAATATTTTTGGGGGTGGGGAAGTGTTGAAAAATATGAAGGCTTGAGAAAACAAGGTTATTTGATGACAATTTTGCTCAAAGAATTTAGGGCTTAAACCTGTTATTTTGAATAGACCAAAAGGTTAGCGTGTTTAACCACACTATAGTGTTCGTAACTAAAATGTAAAAAAAAACCTCGTAGTATAGTGTTACTTTATTTGCATAAATTGCCTTGCTTCGCTCTGTTGGTGCGTTACTCTCTGCCCCTTGAGTTGTGCTTAACTGCCCTGGGGCGCTATAGTCTATGGGAAATTGACTGATTTGCATGTAAATGATTCCAAAACACCAGGCGTTCAGGTTGCTAATTACACAAACGCGGGACGCTGACTCGCTGACATCACACGCGTCGCCGTTCTCAGGGGTGATTGGGCTGAGTGTCCGCTGGCCAGGCGAGGCGAAGGCGCGCTCCACCGCGCACCCAAACGAGTCGAGGCTGCTGGGCGGAAACAGCTGCCAGTCCGCCGTCTGACCGAAGAACTGTACTACATGATTCACCCGGGCTGTCCGAAGCACTGGTTTTTTTCCTGTTATAGCGAAAGGGCAGTACGCGGACGTCGTCCAAGAGCACCAGAAGTTAAGACGTACATTACTTGGACGTTTTCTTTGCTCGGTTCCGGGTGGTCTGCGTTTTCTTTGCTCGGTTCCGGGTGGTCTGCGAGGGGTTTTGACAAAGAAGCGCGGAGCAGATTGCGAAGCTGACGGTGCCGCACGTGCCGCACCGTCGGGAAAGTCAGGAAGAGACACGGGACTGTTGTTATTTCGTTCAGATTTGCTGTCGGTACGCTGGAAATGTGGGAAGCTCATATAAATACCAGACTTATTCCGCGGAGGAACGTCAAGCTGTCTCGGCCACGTTCACGGTAAACGGTAAGAATCACATCATAGTGTATTTCCTGCGTTTTTTAAACTTTCAATGTGCTACATGAAGGTGGTGTTTGCCTTAATCAATACTATTGCTTTCCCTGATCTAGTTTACGTTTGTAACATGATGTTTAATCTGTTTGTATTCTTTACGATCACAGTACGCCGTAATGGTAATACAAGCTGAGCCCTTTTTGCGCGACCATCTCTGCTCTGCTCACGTACTATACGTCTGCAGTGCAACCCAACAGAGGGCCCGTGCGCGTGCTTTAGTTTGGGTTTTCTGTTGTTGTTGTTGTTGTTTTTTCTTGTTGCTGATGTTGAAACTACTCGTTCGCTCAAGTTCCTACTTGCGTTATAGCTTTTCCTTCCGTGGCTTTTCCTTCACCGGCGCATATTTTAGTCGCCCGCTCTCTCCAAACCCCTGTAGTTCATCCATGTTGACCCATCTCTGTAAATCGGATTAAGTCTTTTGTTTTCATTTTGTTGTCGCGGTGGTCTGACCCTCCCATGGATTGATCGAGTCAGTGTATTAACATATGAACGGACTAAGCGGAGTGTAATGCGACTCGGCAGCTGTTTTAGGATCTGCCGTGGGATCAAGGTCTCGCGCTCTCCTTTAGACATCGCCATCTAAATTCAACACTCTCTTGCTGTGTCATCGGAGAGGTACTGCATCAAACATGGTTCATCTCATTTTACAGCACCCGCTCAGTTATATCAGTTATTTCTGTGACACTGATTTTCTCTTGAAGAATCCGAATTATTAACATTGTTTTTGAGTATAAATGTACTGGAGTAGGTAGTGTCGGTGGGGAGTTGGGAAGACTTCTGATGATTTGTACAGATGGGAAATGTAAACGTTAAAAGGCTGCTGGCAAATCGTCCTCCCTTCTTCCTCTCTGAAGACTTTAGCTGTACTTCGGCTGGAAGGGGGTTTTCCCTTTCAGTGAAATACAAAAACAAAAGCAGACATTTGAGTAGTAGATACCAAGTCAGTCTGGGAGTAAATTTACCAGAAAAAACTTCATCAAAATGCTGCAAAAACCTACCGACACCCCCCCCCCCCTCCAACTCACACACATCGAACCTGTTTCACTTGCACAAATGTCTGTCAGAAGCATGAAATGAAACCCTTTGCTGAAGTGAGGGCACATTACACACACACACTTCTCCCTCTACTAATGCGTGAGGCTCGTTGTGGTATTTGTGTGTTGCCCATGGAAGTGTGAGGAGGTTGTGTGGCGTAAGGGGTGTGTGTGTGGCGGCAGGCTCAGCTCATCTTGATACATTACAGCAGGTGGGCACACGCACACACCCGATAATCCCTGTCTGTGTGAACATGTCGCATGAGTGCACCATAATTGTGTCCTAATAATAATCTGCATTATTAAGGCTGATTGGAGATGATATTCACTCGTATTTAACAGTGATTAAGCCGTCTGCACTGTTCCTGGATCTGCTGGCTTTTAAATGCAAAGCTCTACAGTTGTGTGATTGTTTCATACTTGGGTAGTGCGCTGGAGGCTCATGTCAGTACGCTCTGGATTTGGCCCCACAGGTTCAGGTTTCCTGCTGTTTTAGGTGGCACTTGACTTTTCAGGAGAACTGATTTCAGTGCAGTGGTATTGACACCCCTGTTTTAAGATAATATTGTACAGCTCAACTTTGGCACTTAAAGCAGAAACTATAGCAGGGGCAGGTAGTATTGGCTGTGTCAGCCAGCTGACTGTGGGTCCTTTGTTATGCATTGCCCTTTTAAATCTATTTGGTGTGTTGGTGATGTGATGGAAAGCTAGAGAACCTCTTCGTAAATGGCTCAGAAGTACGGAATTTATTTTCTGAAAAGCACATAAACCTCAGTGGCTTTGAAATGCATGTAATTGGTTAAAAAGATGATGACCCGTGTGCTGAGCTTTGAGCCTTAGTTAAAGACAACCAGCAGAGATGGTGAAACAGTGCTACAGCCAAGTCTTCTGAGGGGTGGTGAGCTTCCCAGAGTCTGAGCAACAGCCAGACATCTGGTCATGTCCGAACAACCTGAGCGCGCAGCGATTAAGGTGGAATGTGGAATCGCGTGGAGCTTCCTTGCGGGCGAACGCACTTCCTGAGCGACTCGAGGAACGACGGCTCTCGGGTCTGTTTGGCGGAGCAGAGGTTGTGGCTCCAGGCTCCCTGCACCCGCTCTTCCTCACAGGCAGTAATCGGATCAGCGCATGGAGCTCAGGCTTGCGGTCCCTTCTAATTGACAGCACATTCGGGAGATTCCGATTTCCGAGCAGTGCATTCCGGGCTTGGGAACGTGGGTGGCAGAGGGTGTGGCAGAGGGAATGCCCTGGCTTTGAGCATGCTGCAGTCCGCCCTGCAGTAAAGAGCACGAGGGAAGACGCCTTCAGGACTGAAACCCTGTGTGCTTCGCATTCCTGTCTCTATTCCACAGGGCAAATCATCCTGGCCCAGACTCACCAAAGCTGTCCCCTTCACAACCGAGCGCATCGTCTTCTGGAGTCCTCTGGAGCAGTTTTAGATCACTCTCGGAATGTAAGGGCTTGTCTGTGTCATGACGATTTCAGTCCGCGTCTCTCGGATCGTTTCACAGCCTGGGATGAAGCCACTGAAAACACGCTTTTCTTTTGGTTTTCAGAGCTCTGACATCAGTGGAGATGCAGCACATCCACGGGTAGATAATTGAGTGGAACCTGACAGGGAGACTCGTTAGTATGATCTCACTGTTCTCCCACACTGCCTGCGCCGGTGTGTGATTGGCTGGTGCGGTTCTCTGGTCCTACAGAAGCAGTAGGAGCTCTGTGTGCTCCCAGAGAGACACATGGTCCTTCTACTCTTTGCCCTGCAGGGCCTTTATGGCCATGTGTAGGTTATGATCACACATGCAGTCTGTTTCAGTGGATTATTTCCAGAATTCTTGTGAAATCCCTCGTATGGGTCCAAGTACGAAAGCTGGAGGAATTGTGTTCGTTTTTCTTCTGTCTTTTTATATGCTTTTACAACAGTGAAGCTTGAATGGTTGAAGTCCATCCTTCAAACTGTCCCATCATGTTTAGAAGTACGTTTCTCATCATTGTTCATGTTTCTAACAGGTGTGTGTGTGTGTTTGTAACACAGGTGTGTGTGTTTGTAACACAGGTGTGTGGGTCAAACCAACACAGGGTCACAATGTTTTCTACACTTCATTAAATCTTGATTGGTTTATTTGAAGAAGAGTTACAAGCCCTTGACACTCTTCTGCTGGCCTGACTGTGTGTGTATGTGTGTGTGTGTGTGTGTGTGTGTGTGAGGATGAGGCCAACGTCTGTCCTTGGTGCCCCTGCCTTGGCTGCCTGGCGAGTGTCTGAGGTGCTAACGGGATTGGCTGTGAGCGGCAGGCTTACTCAGCCCCTCCCTCTGGGGTGGGCGGGGTTAGCAGATTGGCCCAGCAGGCTCTGGGCACAGAGAGCAGGGCTTGGCACATCCATGGCTGCTTTGTAGGAGACTAACCAGACAAACCAGACACTGAGTGTGTGTGTGTGCACGTGAGTGTGTGTGTGTGTGTGTGTGTGTGTGTGTGCACGCGTGTCTGCTGATGATAAGATGTGTTAAGGCTTTTGCTAGGATCCAGAGACTCACTATGTTGTATCCAAATGTGGCCATGTTGACTGACAACGAGGTAGAGTGGAGCAGGAGGGTGTGTGTGTGTGTGTGTGAGAGGGAGAGAGGCAAAACAAGTAAGTTTACTGTAACCTGATGCGTTTTTCTAGTCTCAAGCGTAAGGTTCTATAGGTGTTGCATGGAGGTGATGGAATGTGATCTTGTTCTTGTTTGTGAAAAGGGGTTTTAGTGAAACTAAGCTCTGCAGTCTTGGCTTCTCAACATAAACTAGTGAAAGAAAAGGGATGTTTGGTGATTCATGTTTGAGTAGTTTAACAGTGAGTCAGCATTAAAGGTGCTTTTCTGGGAACTGAACAATCACCATGGCAATTGCTGACTTCTGAAACTTGTTACCGTGACAACCTCGGCTGGTCTGAGCTTACTATAGCCTTTGGTTCAGACCACACAGCACTTGTCATTTTGTGTAACTACCATTCTGTTCTCCGTGTTTTTGGTCTTCAAATCAAACATTTAAGGTAGTTTTTTTTTGTCAATTCATAGCCTTTTAGCATATTCCGTATGTGTTATACCGCCTCCTACTGGGCATATGGGGTGTTTGTTTTCCTCCCTGTTGCATTCTTAATGATCCTGACAGACGCTGAGCGAGTAATAATCTACCGGGAGCAGATGGGGGTGTCGAGTGTGGATATCGCTGTTAAATGCGCAACTGGATTTGCTTGCAGTCTTGGTTTGGTTTGGGAGAGCAGAAGTTTGGCTGATCTCCAGCTTCCCTGAAACTGCCCTGCAGATGGAAGAATTACTGAACCAAACTATTCTGATCTTTGGTTCTTAAGCTGTGGTGTGGGTTGGAGGAGACACTTTTTTTGTTTGCTGTTTGAGCAGAGATGCACTTTGGAGGGTAATTTGTAACCTGTGAGTGATCCACTCTCTCTCCCCAGTCACGTGTGATCCACTCTCTCTCCCCAGTCACGTGTGATCCACTCTCTCCCTGCAGAAAGATCTGTGTGCACTGCCAGTGTCCCCGCGAGGATCACGTGACGACGGCCATGCCTCTGGAGATGGAGAAGACTGTGTCCAAGCTGGTGTATGACTTCCAGAGGAACTCCACGTCAGACGACGACTCAGGCTGTGCGCTGGAGGAGTACGCCTGGATACCTCCTGGCCTCAAACCTGAACAGGTGTGTGTGTTTGTGTGTGTGTGGGTACAGTCTTTTCACATACTAAGATCTACCTTTATTGACTTCACTAATGATGGTGTATGTAGTAGAATCAAAAACAACAAATATATCCATCATAGCTTATAAAAGACTTAGGAACTTCAGTACGTTAGGAATGATGACAGTCTGCTTTGTGAGTCTGTTGGAGGAGAAGTGCGTTATAAAACAGTAAGGGGGCATAACATTTGAGTCTTGCTCAAGGGCAGCGCATTTAAACTACAAAGCTGAGCCTTCCAGCATAGCAGCACGTCCTGAAGCAGCACACACACCCTCCATCCTGCACAGCAGCACGTCCTGAAGCAGCACACACACCCTCC
>JAOXYF010000019.1:5861207-5875307 GCA_028565775.1 Sternarchorhynchus goeldii
TGGAGCGTGTCGTCATGGTGCTCCTCCTGCCCGTGGAGCGTGTCGTCATGGTGCTCCTCCTGCCCGTGGAGCGTGTCGTCATGGTGCTCCTCCTGCCCGTGGAGCGTGTCATCATGGTTCCAGTGTTCCGGCCTGCCAGGGCAGATTTAAGAGGGGAGCAGACTGGGGGTGTTTGACAGGGGAGAAGGCTGGAGGTGTTTGACAGGGGAGCAGGCTGGGGGTGTTTGAGGTGAGAGCAGGCTGGGGGTGTTTTCGGCTTGATTGATTGATTGGCAGGTCAGTTGTGTTGGCGGCTTGGGAACAGTCTCTGCACACTGAGTTCCCTCAGATGTTCAGAGTGACTCAGCAGTAATTAAAGAGCATCGAGTTGCTATAGGCGCAGCTGCCTAAAGGACAGCGCGCATGTCTGAGGGGCGATGCAGTGACCTTTGACCCGCTCCATCTGTGGTGACCTCTGACCCGCTCCCTGTCTCACCTTCTCCCTGTCTCACGTGTCCTGGGTGGGAGGGTGAGTGGGTGGTTGATGGAGTGCTGCCTCAGGCCCTCTGAACAGCCTGGGGGGCAGCTGAGAAGGGCAGGCTAAGCTTTGTCAGCCTGGGGGCAGCTGACTATGTGGGAAACAAATCTATCAACTATGTGGGAAACAAATCTATCAACTATGTGGGAAACAAATCTATCTGAAATGTTTTGGTTCAGTCTGGCTGTGCTCCAATGTCTTCTTACACCCCTCAGTAAATGAACATTTTTTCTGTTTATGGATTCAGCTGATCCATGTTTGGAACTGGAGAGGGTGGTTTCAGTCTAACTGAAACAATGTTTTGTTCAGTAATCTATGTGAAACTGTTGAATCAGACGTTATCAGAATTTATTTGAGAGTTGGAGGTTGAAATAGTTTCTACTTGCACCAGTAGTTGGGTTTTTAATCATTAATCATTGTGGGTGATGTTTGAGTCTGGGTGGACATGAACATGTTACACGTCTGAACCCCCGCGGGGCCTGAGCGCATGCAGGACGTCGGGGGGGTGGGGAGCAGGACAACAGGGCGTTCTGCTGGCTAAGGTCAACACCACAGTCCCACTTATTCCTCTCAAACATCCCTGTTATAATGGAGAGTCTGGTAACACTATTAAAACCAGTCCAGAGAGCTGCAGGATTTCTCAGCATTATAAAACTCAAAAAGTAAAGCAGTATTGTTTAGAATGACAAATAATAATATAGAATATCATACATTTTTCATGTCATTAATATATGTGAACATACTGCTGGTGATCGGTAGACCTCAGAAATGCTTTGAGGTTTTTGTGCACTAGCGCCACCTGCCTTCAGGAGGAAAATGTGCTCCCCTCACTGTTCAAAGCTCCAATGCCTAAAATTGTATAATTAAGCATGTATAACTGAAGAACTGCAGGATTTCACAGGCCCAACTGACAGTTATGGTTACTGTGTGATTGTGGTGGATGATTCCCAGTCAGCATATTTCAATATGATGTGTTCTTATCACAAACACTGTAGAACGGTGGCAGTGACCCAGAACTCCTAACGTCATGTGTGTCTGAAATGTGACGTGCACCATTCAGAGCTCGGGAAACTAAAGTTCTTCATGGGGATCGAGGGTCTCTGTGTTCTTATCCCTGCAGGATTAGCAGTTTCAATACAGAATGTGTTGGCTCCTGCCATAGTCACAGTGAGCACTCTGTGTACACACACACTTAGCTCCTCAGTCAGCTCGTGTGTGTGTGTGTCTCATCTGTACGTGTGGAGAGACCCTAGCACCACCATTACAGACTCTTTGGCTTGTATGTCGCCCTGTTGCTGTGATTCATTCTCTTAATGGATAATAAATGAGGCTGCGGTTCACATCACCCTGCAGTTAAGTGCTGCTCTCTGTGAGTTCATCACACTTTTACAGCTGCCACAACATTCCTTGAACATATCAGATGTGTACATCAGCTCGGAAATGGTGTATTAACATCATTGTGTCCTTAAACGGTTTCAGATGAGTTTTTCTAGATAAGGGGATAAGATCCCCCCGCCTCTCACTGCATCTACACACGTATCCCAAGATCCCCGCCTCTCACTGCATCTACACACGTATCCCAAGATCCCCGCCTCTCACTGCATCTACACACGTATCACGAGATGTTTGTACCATGATTCTGTTGATCCTGTTCAACTAAGAGTTTATTTTTCTTTATTAACAAGACAGAAGCAGGTTACGTGTAAATACTATAGTGAATAAATACTGTAGTGAATGAGCCCCAGTGTTTCTGAAGACTAGACTAGATGGTGAAGAACATGATGCACCAGATGGAGGAGAGGAAGCCTGTGTGACCCCAGGTTGTTTTCAATCATGATGGGTCAAAGTCCACATTAATACAGAGCTAATTAATGTAATTATTACACATTAGTAGCCTTGCCTGACCGCTAACACCTTTAGGTCGTCATGCCTGTGCACTGATGCTGTTCAGGTTGTGTCAGTGAGAGATACTGATGTGAGAGATGGTACAGAACTATTCACTGCAGCCAGACCACTGAGAACCTGGACTCATGAACCCTGGACCCTGATCTCATGAACTTTTTTATGTAATTATAGCTTCACATTTCTTTCCTTAAGTTTATCAGGATTTGTTACAGACATTAAGATAATTGTCAAATGAAATTTATATGTCTATATATAAACATGATCTACATCAGCACCCAGTTCTTCAGGGGGCCGTGGCTGAAGAATTATTTGCTCATGAATGTGCAAATGTTTTGCTCCGTGACCAGTGTAATAACTGAACCTCACACTAAAGGGTTAAGTTGTACATCTTTACAATACCAAACAACAAGGCGCTAACCATGCAGTCCTTACCTGGGAGGTTCTTACAGTTGTTAAGCCCCGCCCTCTTCTGCTTAACCACGCATCCCAAAATCTTCGTCCCACACAGCTGGAAAACGTGAGAAATAAATATACAAGTGAAAACTGTATACTCTGACCAATCAGGTATATTCAGTTCTCCAATCCCAGTTAGATGTACTGCAGTCAGACAACTTAAACCACTGCTCTCTTTCCTTGAGAACAAAAGGAAAGCTGGTTTGAAGAGAAGTGAAGTTCTGAGCACACAGCCCTAGTTTTTGGCAATGGATTTACCCAAGACAGTTAAAAAGGTTAAACAGGTTTTCTGCCCAAGATGGAATGGCTTTATGGGAAAAGCCTTGACTGATGCCCACGAGAAAGCTGGTACAGCGGGGTGCGATGCATGCAAGGGGAGCTGCGCGTGAGCTGCACCCTGTGGGTCTGCCTGGAGGTGAGACTCGTACCGCTGAACCACAGGATCTCAGACCAAGAACACGGAGTCGTTTCAGGGGAGGGGTTGGGCATGACTTTACTCACGTCCACACTGCCATATGAAGACATGGTTCACATACCAGGACAGTAACTAACGCAGCGTGGTGGACTTCCAGCAGCGCAGAGCTCAGCGTTTCCCAGGAGGAATTAATTAACACAAACCGTATACTATATTCAGTGGTATACAGTGGACAAAAGCTTACGTCACTGAAAAGAAATAAACCATGCTATCTACTTTTTAAAAGTGCTTTACAAAATTTATGGTAAATTAGCGGATTGGTGTCTATAGTAACTAAGAGCGAGTAGTCCATACCGTGTGTGGTGGTGTTGAACAGGGTTAATTTTTCTACATTTGTTTAAAAAAATCAGCCATATTATTTAATAGGACAAACTTGGCAACAACAAATTAATAAATACTGTAGTGTGTGCATAGTAGGACATACTCGGTGTTCAGTAATTGAAAAACAAACGTCAACATAAAAACATGCTTGGGAATAAAAGGTGCCCTGTATCCTAAAGGTCTCCTAAAATTGTCATTTGCAATTAGTCCTACATAATTATAGTCCTTCACAATGTGCGAGACACAACCTGAGTATGAGGCCAGTTTCGATCGCGTGTCCGTGTACTGAACGGTTTCAGAGCGCGCGTCCAGAGCGCCGTCAGTGGGCAAGTTGCTTCCAAATTAATCTCCCCGTTTCTCCGAGGACGGACTGCCATGACGCTGATGAAACGTCTCGTTAACAGCGCGATGATGCCCATCATAATCGGTGTTGTCTATGAATAGCGTTAATTTAAACTGTAAATTAGGTCAAACGCGCCTGTGCTGTCTGGCAGTTGTTGATAAGGGGTAAACGGAACCGAACAAGGTCCTGCTGAACTCCCAGCCATAATTACAACTGTGGAAGAAATGAACAAGCACTGGACTCCAGCGCAGACCTGTCGGTTTGTGAAACAAAGTCTTATTGTCCAGTAGAGACACAGAGTTCATAACGAGTATCTACATTAGCAGCTACTATCGGACGTGTACTTTTGAAAAATTAACTGATAAAACAAATCTGATGAAACTTGAATGTAATAATTATACAAATTACAAGCTAAGAGAGTCTTGCAGTGCACGTTTTAGTCTCTTACACGCGAACGTGGTTTCTTGAATATGGGCATATTCCTCGAGCCTGTTGTTCCGGTATAGTTATTTCTACTAAACCACGGCCTTCGTACCTCATCTATAGAACGACGTGTCTTTACTAATGTAACAAATCGTCTGATACGTTTTTTTCACTATACATTTATGCTTTTAAAATGTTGATATTAAAATACTGAACATTTCAACCGGCTTACCTAGTGTTAGGGTTAGGACTCGTTCCTTGGTTTAAAGCGCAGTTAGTCTAGATGGACTAACGGTAGCTGCATTTCAGTTTATGAAATTACTTTATTTAAAGATAGAATGATGGCATTCAATCCAACTAACCATTTTTCATGTTTATATAACTGCGATCATGTAAGTATTTTAAGAAATTTTAAACAAATATAGGATGTTTTCGTTTCATGAACAAAATGCATAGCTATACAATATACTGACTGTTGTAACGTTTGGGGATTCGGAGGGTGTTGTGTGTGATACATTCACTTGATCACACAGCGGAACTATGCACGTATCTTTGCAATAAATTTATTTTGAGGTTTCTCGCTTCAGTCAACATTGCCATCTAGTGGTCATTTATTCGAATGACATGCAGCAATGTGGCTGCATATCAAGGAATCATGTTAGTGAAAACAGGGAATTCTGAAACTGAGCTTGTATGGATGTAAGTAACACCACAAAGAGTTATTATTTGAATTAAATACTGGATTATGAAGAATTGTTTTTAAAAAAAAAGAGGAACATAAAACTAAACAGCAGGTTAAAAAGCCAAATAAACCGATGCACTGGGCTTTTGTTCCACCAGTGCTCTGAGATTTCCAGATCACAGACTCACCATGACCAGGTGATAAAAGCACACCAACATGGCTAGGTCCAGCTAGCAGCAACGTAAAAGTCTCCTACTGAAGCAGAGTTCAGTCAGGACTACGACTCCTCCCATGGCTCCGCCCACAACACAACACAGCAGAGCAGGAGCACAGCCTTTCAGCCAACTGCAGCCACTCAGACAGGCAATGTGTAGACAGAGGCCATAGCTGATCAAACAGGCAAACAGCTGGTTGAGTTGGGCCAAACAAACAGCTGATTGAGTTGGGCCAAAGAAACAGCTGATTGAGTTGGGCCAAAGAAACAGCTGATTGAGTTGGGCCAAACAAACAGCTGATTGAGTTGGGCCAAAGAAACAGCTGGCCACGTCTGGGAGGACCAGGATGGAGTTAGAAAGCTCTGTGTCAGGAACAGCCTTTAGCATGTACACAGCATAATCTGGTAAATGTGGTGGGTGCAGTGACTGAGGCCAGAATGAAGAGGTGCTTTATGAGTCTCTTCTCCTCTCTTCCAACTCCTAGCAGCATCTCTGACTTTTGTCCTTTTGAGCCTTATTGTATCTTAGAGAAAATTTCTGAGTTTAAACTGTTGTCATGTCAACTTGACTCCTCCCCCAGAGCTTTGTCTATCAGTTCGACTTTCTCTCATCTCATTAATCTCTCATTTACAGCTGGGCATACGCCTTGTGCCCTGAAAATGGTGGCTGTCAACCCCATTATCAAGAAACCAGGCCTTGAGTTTAGAGCCATTTTAAGACTCTTTTGTCTCAAGAGGGTTGTTGCTTCCCAGCTGCAACTTTCTGAACTCCAATAACCTTCTCAAAACTTTCTCAGTACTATAACAGTACTAAAACAGCTCTCATCTATGTTCTAAATTATCTTTTTCTCCTTTCAGATTCTTGTTCTGCATCTATTCTCCTCAACATTTCATACAATCAGTCAAAAAAACTTTAATTTCTCAACATTTCACCGTTGACCTTACTGGTACTGTGTTATCCTGGTTTAAATCCTGTTGAACAGAAATATGTCCATTTGAATCCACAAGAAGGCAAAAATATAACAGTGCATCTTTAACTGTGTTTGAACTCTATGACATGCAGAGATTCTTTAGAGACATTACAAGGATTTTTTTTATGAATATGGATCATCTGAGTGGTTTTACAATTATTAATACATTTTACATTAAGAGTACTTTTATTCCACCAAAGATCAGAAACCATTCAGCTGAAACATACTGTAGAGGAGCAGAACTTGTAAAGGCTCCCCAAGACTGTTAACAGCTCTGTTGTTTATTTATCTGTTGTTAATCCAAATTCACTGCTACTCTGATGATATTCACATCCATCTTAACATCAGTCCCACATAATTATTTCCACCTTCCACACTTTTTCCCTGTATTCAGGAATAAAATTACTGGCTGAGCACAAAGGTTACAAAAACTAAATGCAAAAAAACAATCTAAGGTACCTGGTAAGTTCTGCTGCCTCAGTTGCTCTGACCTTTTACTTGGTGTTGATGATACTCTAGACAGTTCCTCTGCTGGTCGAGATCTTGGTGTCCTTTTTTATGTATTTTCATTAGAAGTTGGGTAGCACTCAACTTAGCTTAAAAAAAGCTTAAAAAAGCGATTCGTTATAACGGCAAGCAGGATCTTATGCTCGGATAACGACTGCGGGACACAACACGAAAAAGAATAAATTAGGCGTTAATCACTGAAATCCCGAAATCTGCTATTTATAGTCAACTAAACACACATGAAAATTAATTTAATCAAGGTAATTCTTGATTAAATGAATGTAGAAATTCTTACGAAAGAAATATCGTATTCACAAAAGACAAATCTCGTGTTAACGCTGAAAAATCCCGTGTGCACGTGGTACAAACCCCGTATTCACTATCAACAAAGATTTTCGCGTCCAGATTGTGTCGTTGTGTTCATGAAAGCAGACAAGACATGAAGTAAAATGAACCCAAACGCACTCATGGTAAGAACACAGCGTAACGTTCACCTGATTAAAGTTGTTTACATTAGAATGTATATATTTGCTTTTTTAAATGTACCAGTAATTTAATTACTACTTTTTATCTCACGTATTAATTATTATTATTATCTAACTTATTTATTTAACGGAATAGTTACATTTTCCCTCATCTTGATTATGTAAGGTGGCTCCTGTAGGTCTATTCCGTTAAGACCCAACCATGTTTACTACGTAAAAACCTACTAGAAAAATACTTCAAACCTGATCAAATCAACAGACGCGTCAATGTTTGAGAAATTCATTGCACTTTATTGCCTACCTTGCTTTGGGCTCCCAAAACGTTGAATAAATGTTTTGCTAACTTTTTTCGTGCTAACTTCAGCTGAAATTGCAACTCGGCTTGTTAGTCTACATAAGCTAATAAAAACATATGAATACATATTAATTTAGCGGTTTATTAACACTGCAGTAACATCCATCGACTGTGAACGTATTTGCCCACTGTATCTCTAGGATGAAGGGCGATTTCCATTGTTTCGTGATGGCTTCCCTGCTAGCTGTTTAGTGTTTAAGGACTGGTCTCGATCTTAGGATTTCTCTGTCACGCAACATTTCTCTTAGAGACTTTTCACTGTTTATATATCAAGAATATGTTAATATATTGGGACATTTTATCCAAAATATTGTAGGTGCTGTTGCGTAGCAACACACTGTACCGCTTACATTATTGTGAAGGGGCCTGAAAGGGAGTTTTTGAGCAGTTTGTACAGTGGCCTAGTCAGGACACACGGGTTAGCATGGTGCTCAATGAAGTGATGTAACTACACCCAGAGTCAGGTCAGCATGGTGCTCAATGAACTGCAGCATTCAGAGACATTGGAAGAGACTTGGATATTGGCTATACTCACTATGCCAACATAGTTCACCATCATTTTACACCACTGAGCTCTTGATTGCAGCCACTTTAGTTGGCTCAGCACAAGACCTTCCAGGTAGGAGTCGTGCGTGTTGTCCACATAAATGATATTCCCTACCATGAGCGTCAGGACACGCTTTGTTCAAGATGTTAAACTCTGCTGGTGAGTTTGCATAAGTGGTATTGGGTGAATGAAGGGGTATCGGGTAAAGGAGTACTGTTTGCCCATGAAGCTCAAAGCTAGTTTATGTTGGTCTGCTATGTGGACTGGTGTCCAAAATCCAGAGACTACAACAGTGGTGCAGAGTATTTAGCATCTGTTACTTTAGGAAGATCTTGTTCTAATGGGCCACCATGATCAAGGAACCTGTTGGTTCAGCTTCACACCAGAACAGCCCACTATGGTGTATTCAAAGGGTCCTTCACAATGGAACAGTCCACTGTGATGTAGCGGCCATGAAATGCAACCTACCTCGTCTACAACTTTGGAACAAGCTACAACCTTACTTCTACTGGAAGAGAGATACTTCCTTATTTGGCAAACATGGGCAGAGTAACAACCATTTAACAATTCAGAAGAACAACCTATTAGATGGACCACATGATGGATTCAGAGAGCAGTAGAGAAAAGATAAAAAAAAAATATTTTTTTTGAAAATCATTGGCGCTGTTTCTCTTTGGCCACACCAGGGGAAGGCAGAGAGTAAATAACAAGGAAAAGTTTAAAGAAGGTAATATTCCACTTGACCACTAGATGGAGGAAGAGAGTAAAGGAGGACCACAGGTTTAGTCAGCCACATAAGGGAGGCAGAGGGTTATATTCTAAAAAGAGGAAAAAATTTTCATGACGTTGGGGAATTGCAACTATGATGTGTATTGGACCTCCTGAAAGTGGTTGTGTTTCCTCTGCTCAGAGCCAGATGAACATGGCTCTCCACAACGATTACTATCTGATAAGGCCTTGTTTGTAGAGTAACATGCTTGTACAACTCAATAACAAACATTATTTACATAATAATCACTTGATGTGATGAATAAATGGAAATTTTATTGATTATGAATATAAAATGTGATTAAACAATTTAGTCAGAATAAATTGTAAGCAAATAGACAGAATTCCATTATGGCAATTTAGCGAACAAGCTAATAGGAAACAAAAACAAACAAAAAATTAATCATAAACGTTGCTAGGTAATATGATGCACCCAGCAGATATTTAAACTTGTGCTTGAAACCAAAATTAAAAATGATGGAATGTCTTGAGGATATAGGTCTAAACCATAAATCCCTACCTCGAAGTGAAACCTGTACCTACAGTCAAACCTGTACCTACAGTTGAATTGCAAAGTCTTCACACCCTTTCACGTTCTCCATGTTGCATTGTATTACAGACAAATCCTACAATACATTTTCATTTATTACGTTACAGACAAATCCTACAATACATTGAGTTCATTTATTACGTTACAGACAAATCCTACAATACATTGAGTTCATTTTTGGCCCCATACATCTACACACAATCACCAATGATTACAAAGGGAAAATGGATTTTTAGACATTTGTGCTAATTTATTACAAATCTAAATGTAAAATAAATGTACACAAGTGCTCACACCAAAAATGGTGCATTTTGTTTCCACTGATACTGCTTGAGAGATTTCTGTAACTTAACTGGAGTCCACCTGTGGTAAATTCAGGTGATTGGACATGACTGAGGATTGCAACACCTGCCTATATAAGGTCCCATAGTTGAAGTACATGTCAGAGCACTCCAAGCCATGGGGTTTTCCAAGCCAGGAATTCTTTCCAAACCTCAGAAATAGTATTGTGTCAAGGCATAGATCTGGAGAATGTTTTGGATCTTTTACTGCAGCGTTACAGGTCCCAAAGAGCATAGTAGCTGGAATCATTCGTAAATCATTCAAATAGGTTTGGAACCACTGAGAGCCTTCCCAGACTTGTTCACCTGGCCAAACTCAGTGATTTGGGGAAGATGGGCTATGAAAAGAGTTTCAGCATATTCTTGTGGAGATGGGAGAACTTTTCAGATCAACCATCCAGGCAGCACTCCACACATTAGGCCAGGTGGAAGGCACTCCTTAGTAAAAGGCACCTGGAGTGGTTAAAGGCACTTGACTAGTAATCAGAAGGTTGCTGGTTCAAACTCTACCTCTGCCGAGCTCCCACTGTTGGGCTTCCTTAACCCTTAGTGAAGCATGGTGGTGCCAGCATTATGATGTGATGACCACCATGTGATTATGGTGGTGCCAGCAGATCTTCACTACTACTTCAAAGAACTCCAATGGTATGTAATTGTTACCATCTAGCATATTCGGCAGCTGTTAATGAATATTTATTTTTCTACCTGGCAGCTTCAGGTTACCACTCAAGGCATTCTCAAAAGAGACAAAAACAGGTCACAAAGAATGAGGAATGTGGATAGGGTTGGACAATACGAGCAAAATGTATTTTATTATCTTTATTATATGTGTTTTATATATATCGCAATATATTTCTTCATTTCTGTCGATGCAATATATATCTGCTATTGATATACAATGGAGGGGGAGAGCCATAATTCTCCACTACACTACCATTACTGCACGGTTACACTACACTACCATTACTGCATGGTTACTTTCCTGCATTCCATATGTAAATAATACTATAATTTGCACTTCTGGGTAGATGCTAACTGCATTTCACTGATACCAGTACTCTGCAAAATGACAGTCGCATCTTGTACATAAACTATAACATACAGTAACTACAATTTTTGGGATTACACATTTTACAGTTTCTTTGCTTTAAAACATCAGATTTACTTAAAAAGAATAGTTGAGTTTAATGATGTGTGTAGAACAGAGACAATGGCAATATACACTGAAGTTAATCTATACACTGAAATTAAGATAATTTCTTAAAATGTCAACAAAAAAACCTCCAGTATTTTACATTAATTAATAACTGGCAGATAACCTACAGTCAGAATTACCACAGCCACGAATCTTTTATTATTTTTTAATATCCTATCATGACAAAGGGAGAGAAAGACCTACACAATCTGCCATTTAACATTTGCATTGTTTAACAGGTGTTTACAGTTTGGTCTCCAGGCATTTGTTATTGGTTGGAGAGAAACATACTCTGATATTTCTAAAGTCCTCTGAGATTTCCAATGGAGTTTTGCCTTTTGTTTCTGGTAGAATGAAGAAGAAGTAGAGAGATGCAGCCAAACACACACATGAGAAGAACAGGAAGGTGAAGGACTTCAGCTCGACCTGAGGAACACACACACACACACACATTCTAAATAACCTTCCTTACCCTGTCAGGATCTTCTCTCTTAAACGATCACTTCCAAGAGCCAACAATGCATTGGTCTGTATGTGCTGTGCATGGAGGAGCTCTAAGACATACAGTATCTCACAAAAGTGAGTACTATCTTCACTTAGGGGTTTTACTCACTTTTGTTGCCAGCAGTTTAAACATTAATGGCTGTGTTATTTTGAGGGCACAGTAAATTTACACTTTAAAATTTACACTATATAAATTGTACACTGACTAATTTACATTGTATCATTGTGTCAATTTACACTATACAAACCTGTACACTGACTACTTTGCATTGTATCAAAGTGTCATATCTTCAGTGTTGTCCCATGAAAAGATATAATAAAATATTTACAGAAATGTGAGGGGTGTCCATGAACTTGTGGTACACTTATTTCACTTAGACAGCAATGAGAGGATGTTGGTTGTATTGATGTTAAATAATGAACTTACTAGAAGGAAAGGGAAAATGAATCCAAATATGGAAAAGCTCGCCCACGAAACGAATCCAGAAAACACAAATGAAGCAGAACGATATGACTGGACAAACAGCTCGTGGCTCAGTGAAGGTGTTACACCAGCTGTCAATCAAAGGCATTCATTAAACACTTGTAATTTATAGTTTAATTGAAATATGTAACTATTCTTACATTATTATCAGTTTTTGGTGTTTAAAGCAATGATTTATCAAAAAATGTATCCGCTTCAAACTTACTCTGATAGTCAAGGCATGTTTGCCTGGACACTCTGTTATTAAATATCCAGTCTGTGGTATAGTTTAACTTTCTTTAGTATATTTTAGTATATTTATAGTTTCTTTTTGTAGTAAGTATATGAGGATTTAATCATATATTATAAAACTTAGTTACATTAACCTTGTAGGTCTAGTGCTAAATGTAATAACAGCGATGACAAACATGTCTTTGAAGATCACCTACAGTGGTCAGTTGTGGTGGTGTGTAAGTTGTGTTAAAGGTTTTTTTCACCTGGGCCTCCTCCATAACAAATGAAACAGAGAAATATGAGGCTGATGGTGCAGTGTGGAATCCAGAAAGAATAGTCCTAGTCATGTAAGAGAGGAACAAATAGATGACATGGATCAAAATAATTCATTTAGAACCATTTTAAATGTTTTTACCATTTTAAACCCAGGCGATTTCTGGATGTAGATGAAAGGAGGATTTTAACATATTACATATTTACTTGACCTCAAACTAGTTGGCAGACAGAGTAAAGAAACCATGTGTACCTTTGAACAAAGGTCTAGTGCACTTAAAATGTGTTATGAAAAACATTTTAAGTGCACTAGACCATACTGAGATCTGTAATTTAACTTTATTTACTGCTACTTAAAATTCTGGAGCTAAGATTGTCATAAATAAAGTGGGTCTTGGTGTATGTCACTGTGTAAGTACTGAATGAAACCTGTATTTGAAGAGTGATGGTGATCAAAATCATAATGATTGCCATGGCACCGAAACCTGCCCAAAGCAGCACTCTCCTCCCTACCTGATCAATCAGCAAACCCTGTACACAACACATACACACACACACACATACACACACACACACACACACACACACACACACACATACACCTTACACATACAGCACTCTCCTCCCTACCTGATCAATCAGTAAACCCTGTACACAACACACACACACACACACCCCACTATGCAAGCTTAGGATTCTCTGATGGGTTCTAGAACTCAATATATCAACTCTATATTTTGGCAATATAGTGTATATCATATATATGCTCATACACCTCACATTCCATTTTTTAAATCAATATAGTGGTGTTGATTTATGATTTGTGACACCACACTGTATTGTTGTCACCACAAAAACCTTAATTATTGTTTATAGTGTGAGAACCCCCCCCCACACACACACACACACCCCACTATGCAAGCTTAGGATTCTCTGATGGGTTCTAGAACTCACACATATAATGGTGGTGAAGATTTCTGACATTCCCACCCCCAGGGTGACATAACGGATCTTGTCCACAGGAATCCCTGCCTCCTCAAAGATGCTGAAAGAAAACACGCTGATCTGTGGAGCAAAGCAGTATGGGTAAGAAGGCCTTATGTTGTAATGTAGGGGGGTTATACAAGATATTTTCATGGTATATCTTGGTATAGAAATATCATGATTTCACAATGTCACATTAACTAACATTAATTTGCATTAAAACACACATGCTAATAGTGAACATTAATGGGAAAATGTAGGTTTTTTCATGGTATTATATCCTGGTAATTACTTGTTGAAATCATATGAGATAAAGGTGAACATTTTGAAATATTTTAAACAAAAATACCAGCTTTAAATGATCGAGTGCTTTTCTAAGGTATGTGTAGAACATGGGGTTGTTTGATGCAGTTGTTCTATCAAATTGCTGTTCACTACAATCACCAGAACCCCCACATCATGAATGTTACTAATGACCAGCTATAATATTAACATAGCACAGGTCTCGTTACCAATGACCAGCTATAATATTAACATAGCACAGGTCTCGTTACCAATGACCAGCTATAATATTAACATAGCACAGGTCT
>JAOXYF010000019.1:5887036-5923871 GCA_028565775.1 Sternarchorhynchus goeldii
CTTAATCTATATCTTAATTTTTTTTGTCCCCCCCCATCCAATTTGTGCTTTCAAATAAACGCGTTTGTTCTCGGTCATACAGGACTTCTCAGTTCACAAAGCCAAAATGTTTCAGCTCTCACTACTAAAGAAAATCATGCAAGCAATATTTCTTCCTCCATATGGATAGATAGACTAACCTGTAGAGTTGGCAATGGTGATGGGAACTCCCTGTATCTGATGCATCTGCAGCCCAGCATTGCCCAGATTGATGGTCTGAAGTCCTGGTAGCTGCACAGTAGTACCTGCTCCAGTCTGAGCCAGTGGTGGGACTGAATGCATTGGTGCCAGGGTAATTTGAGCACCAGTTGCACTCTGCAGCTGTACGGTCTGCCAGCTGACCTGACCATTAGGGCCTACAGTGCGTAGAAGAATGGGGCTGTTAGGGATAGTCTGGATCTGCAAATTCTGCAAGCCATCCTGAGAAAGGGTATGTGTTGCAAACACCTGACCACTAGAAGCAATCATGCTTGGTTGAATGGCTTGCAGTGCAGGTGTTCCTTGAAGGAGCTGCTGAGGCTGAATAAGAATCTGGGACTGTTGTGGCTGCTGCCCATTTCTGTTTTCAGACTGGACTGAAGCTCCTCCAGCAATGGTCTGAAAGGTGGCTCCTGTCACACTGCTGCTCTGGGCTGATATCCCACCACTATATGAGGCTGCAGACGGAGCTGTAGACGTGGTCGAGTTGCTGTGGTATTCAGCTGTAGATGATGAGGCTGGTGTCTGATCTTGGCCTGGCTGCTGGTTGACATCTGTAAGTCCGGTTGAAACGCTCTCAGTTTTCACTCCATTAGTTGCCCCGGCGCTCAGTGGAAGAAGGGTGACGTTTCCATTTAGCGACACAGGCATGTTAGCAAAGAACTGTGTCTGACTAGGCAGCACAGTATTGCCTAAAGCCAAGTTATGAAGAGGAATGGCCTGCTGAAGCAGGCCAGGAACAGTTAGGATGTTGCCTGCTGCTGTACTTTGGTTGGTTGTAGCTGCAATAAACTGCTGGCTACCACTGGGTGAGGACATTAGCTGAATCTGCCCTCCTCCTGTGGTTGAACCATCTTGGGAGGCCTGAGTAAACTGGAGCTGCTGCCCATCCACTGTTTGAAACTGAGGAATGACTTGATACTGGATATTGGGCATCATGCCAGATAGCGTGGTAAGGACTTGCTGGCTCTGTAAGTTTGGGGCAGCTGCTACCAGGCTCTGTTGCTGATGCTGCGTCTCTGCTCCAGTGGTCACTGCATGTTGGTTTTTGTCTTCTGTTGCAGGGACTTCCCTTTGAGACATACTCCCAGAGTTGGTAGTTGCCTGAGCATTAACAGGAATAGTCTGCCATTCACTGGTAGTGTGTGAGAGATGAGGCTGGTTGATCTCAATCCGATGATGTTGATTCAGGCTGTGTTGCTGCTGCTGTTCTGTCACGTCAGTGTCATCTATTCGACTGCAGGTGGCTGCCAGCAGGGCTAAGGGTGACGGCTGCTGGGTGTCCTATGAGAGAGAATAAATATTAAAATTACTTTGTTTTCATGTTCAAGGAAGTACAATTGATTACTCCTGTGCTCATTTTATATTACACCACAAGCATTACATCTGTAAAAGGTTCATACAACTGAATACTCATGTAAAAACCAGATCGAACATCCTCAGTGTTGGCAACTTTACTGAAAATGCTAAATGATTACATTCCCATTATATCCAAGGGAAAAACAGTTTCCTGTACATTTAACTCAGAAAATCAGAATTATTTATTTTGTTGTTATTTAGGCTTACACTGGGACTTACACTGGAAACTTTCTCCATTAATTTTTTTTTTTTTTTTTTTTAAATCCTGCATTCCATTTTCTAAACAACTTACTCACATAATAGCAGGTAGCACATTAACAAAACAAACACCACTGAGGTAGTCAAGCAATGTCAAATTACAGAACCGTACAATATGAAATGGACATTTTAAATTTCTCATTAGCTACAGTACTTTAATAAAATATTAACTTACACAGAATAACACCAACCTTTATTGTTTTTTAAAGGGTTTCACTGAAGGTTGCCCTTTAACCCTCATTTTATGAACCTAAATGAACTGACAGCTAAATGTTTCGTTTGTTTTTAAATTTTCAATGAAAGTGCAAGACTTGTTCAGACTATATCTATACGCACGTGGTTAGACACAGAAGGTTGTGACAACACTGCCAATTACGATTATTTAAAATCATTAAAATTAGAAATGGTTTGTGCAGTGTTCTTGTCTACAACATTGGGAATCATAACTGGTGATATCCACGTACACAGTGGGGTTGTTGGTGTTTTCATGAAGTCGGTACACTGGGCAATTTACACACTCATCCTAGATTCAAAATAGCCTTACATTTTTATCTAGGGTTAGGGTTATAGATCCGATTGATTGTTTTTAAAATTAGGCCATTTTCTCCCAACTTTTAGTCATTATACCAATGGCATCTTACGCCCGTGGCTTATTTTTTTTAGTACAGTAATCCTGTTCTTTGTCCAACACATGACAAGCACTGCATCTCTACGACTTGCAGTTCATGCTGCTACACAGGGCAGTGGGACACACCTGTACAAGAGTGGCAAGTGCCCTTGCCAGCAAAAGCACAACCCCATAAACACTCAACTGGCTAATGATGCCATGACTGCCAGGACAGGTAGCAGTGCCGCCCCTTCCACACACCAGTTTTGCTCCATTAGTCCACACTGTGCATGGCAGTGTACTGCCCCGTGTCTTAGTCTTTTTAATCATATCCTCACAAACATCCACCGACAACTCAGAAATATGCAGCAAATGTGTCACAAGTGACCACTTACAGTACAAAGAGATGATAAGTGTCTCTCTCGATTGGAACACACCTCACACCAGGAGAGATATCATGGGGAGTTGGTGAGGGCAGGTTAAAGACTGAAACACAGGGGCTTGGCAGGACTTGAACAAGCAATCCCACAATGATGGCACAAATGCTTGTTCCCCATGACACACATCTAATAAGCCACCATCTCTTAACCCTAACCCTCCTCCACCAGACACACGAGCATAGGACACACAGTGAAATCCACAGGTTTCTTTAAAAAAAAAAAAAAAAAAAAAACCCCACACGATTGCGTTTGCACCCTTTCCCCGTTTGTTACACATACAAGACCAACTTAACTCAAAAAGACCTCTTGTGTAAGGGTTAGCTCACCCTAACCCTTACCTTGGACCCATCATTTTGTCAAGGCAATTCTGGTAACTTGCTTTCTTCACGCTACGGCTTTTTGCAGAATTGAACAATTAAATTTCTACTCACATTATTGGAATGTAGGAAACCCAACATAAAAAGAGGTGGTACCCTAAGAAAAAAGGCTTCTATGTTTAAGACATTAAAAGAAGAGGCTAACCTTATAATACAGCAAAAACCCTAACCCTAACTCTAACCCTAGCTCTATACAAAAAAATTTGCCTGGAATGTTGTACACTACATTGTAATCCATTTCAATGATGCCCATTACAGGTGATCTCAAACACACATCCAGTACTGCAACTAAAACTTGAATAGAGAATTTAAACTTGAATAGCAAAATTTTTTTTTTGCATATCCTCGATGAGGAAAAATGAAACAAAATGGAACATGCAAGGAAGGTGACTGACGGAACAAAAGGCAATTCTGCAGAATATGAGGGTGAGGATGTTCTAAGGACAGACTGAGGAAAAAAGATCTGGTGACCTCAACAGCATTGCCAATAAAACAGTCATTACAGAGAAAACGTTTCTGGATTAAATGTATATGAACAAATATTTTCTGGCTAGCATAGCGGCCTCCCACCTGATGCATCCAAATGACAGCATGTTTTTAGAAGACCAATGGTGCCCTCCACAGCATAACACTCCAGAACAACTCTCCTCTCCACATGAGTAAGGAGCTAGCATTAATGGGTATAACAACTGTCACCTGCAAGATGTACACCAATATGACAGGAGCACAATTAACAATTACATTTGGGGAAACTGGGCATTGCTGCAAACAGCGCTATGGTGGTGTGGTCACCCACCGTGTAAGGAAATTGGATGTACCAATACAACAATTAAGTCAATAAACAAAGCTGGGAGTGTGGCACTTTAGGATAGTTGGAATATTCCCGACCAATCATCTAATTCCCTCTAAAAGCCAGAACTCTTAGCTAACCCAAGGTTAAAATCAACACAACTTCCAAATCACAGACACGATTTACGGCACGATATGTTCACTTCATGTAAACATTGCATAGGCTTATCTAAACCCATATACATTCAAAAAACGTGAACATGCCTGCACAAGAACACAACATTCTTGCCAAAAGGTCTTCTACCACCAGTAGCCTTACTCTGCTGAAGCAGAAGTTACTACCATTATTCAGGTCCCCCACGGATAAAGGTTCAACATTCATCCAAAGATCATCAATTACATCCATAAGCATTCTTCCCCAGAAACCACAGATAGTTCAGTTGCTGGACTAACGAAGACTTGAATAAATCGAAAACGAAGTAGATTCTTGTTTAATCTGGCAAGCAACAAGCATGCCCTGCACAAACAATGAGAGCCAATACACTCACCCGTACACCTGCTGGGAGAGTGATGATCAACCTTTAGTTTTCTCGTCAAAGAAAAATGCAACCATTGCTCCTCTTGAAATGCCCAGAAATAGCCTAAGCACAGAGAACAGGACAGCATGAAACTCAGTTTTTGATGTCATGTCGCACAGACAGCGACAAACTACAGACACCATCAAAAACACCATTTGTACCTACACTCGTTTTCCTCTTCAGTACGTATGTCTATCTTTCCAGTGCACCTTTTATTTCACCACCAACTACCCATTCATTAGCAGAAAGCTTCTGAACCAAGAACTACTGCAGGTCATGCAACAACAACAAAACGATACAGGCAAATTGTGCATATGCAGAGAAGGAATATAGACCAACTGGGAACCTACACATGTTAGACAACCCACTGGTTGTCTGTAACCAAGGAACTCTCCCATAAAAACCAGTTACATTAACTACCCAGAAATAACAAGTATCCCACAAAGCCAACTGAAAGTGTACTAATGTAACTGAAGTCCAACAGCTGTTTTTCCAGGCCTCATGTCGGCAAGCAAAGTCGGTTTATAAAATACTAGCTTTGGGGCTCAAGAGTAGATTTCTCTTTGCTAATGCAACATTAGCTACCACCTCAGCGATCTAAAACTTCCATACTGAACACTAAATATTTCTAGACACAGAAACAACCCTTAGTTTCTCCTCATGTTGCAATGATGGAAGGAAAATCTAAGCAAAAACAGGACAGTACAAGCAGGTTTGCCCCATTATGAAAAATCCTGACATCTGCTTTAGCTCAGACAAGAAAAAGCCAAAACAATCAAATATGCAAATCTCCAGATGCAACCAACCAAAGAAACTAAATATTATGTAAAACATGCAGTTTTTTTTCCATGTCCCATAAAACCTTTTACCAGATGGTATCTTCCAATCACATTTCAGTATTTATTTTAGATGCAAAAGAATGTTGTTTTCAAAAAGGAGTGATTGGTGTTACCGTCCAAACTAACAGCACCACCAGGCCTTAAATGTAAACGTACCATTTCACCCCTTTATAAGTTTTCAGCCTCTACAGCCTTAAGAAAACAGACACCAAAACGTATTACCAGATCATTGCAACCCATGCTGTCTACAGGAAACTAATACAGCTTAGCAAATCTGTAAAACTGTCAACATGTCTTTATAAAGCATTTCCCAAGCATATTTTTTTTTACAAAAATTATTCCAAAACACAGTTGCATGAGACATACTGCTACCATTGTGCAAATGTCACATGTCTGGCAAACATCAAGTTTAAAATAACCTTTATGTTGTGACCCAAGAGAACTGGAGAAGAACCTAGAACTTCTTGCAACCTTATAGTAATTTGATGCAACAGATTTTGTTCAAATCAGGCAGGAACGTGCCTCACTGAAACAAAGTGATTAGAAAGACCTAATGTTTGTTTGCAGGGTCTGCTTTGGTAAACCACAAAGAAAATATATCCATACATCTCCTGACAAATGGCCCATGTCTGATAGGACATTAAACAAATCAAAGCAATCAAAAGAGAGAACATTTTTAGCTAACCAGCATTAAGCTATATAACCAGCATGTAATTAGGGTTATATATACACCAGCATGTTATTTCTTGCCTTTTTTTCCTGTTGTCCATCATGCTGGAAGTAGCAGTGTGTTGTAATTTTGCTGTAATTTTAAAATGTTGTACTGCTGTAGAAAATATGTAAAATTCTACCACACTGATCCCTCTGGCAATTTTCTAATAGAGACCAATGTAAACGGGAGATTAACAGACAGAGTTGAGCTCCTACGATCAAGACTGAATAACAACATAACAGATGTTTGTTCAATAACTTAGCAAGTATACACACCTGTACAATAGAGTGTAAATTAAGAACATTATTCCCCCAACTCATTTTGGAACAATTCCTGTTCATTTCCAACACACATGTTCTTTAAGCTCCTAGTGCCTCCACCAAACAAGATGTCAAGCTGTGACGACTACAAAGGAGCAAGAGGTCATCTTTACCACCAAACAGTAGCAAATATTTGTGAGAATCTTCTGGCTATTAAGTGTCAGTATAATGGCTGATTTAAAAAAAAAAAAAAAAAAAACATTTGAATATTTATGGATTCTAAGTGTGATGCTGCAACATTTTTCTGTTCATTACTCTGAACTGCATTTTGAACATTTCATGTCTTCTACTGGGGGGATTTTCCGCAAGCCAGCTATTCACTAAATTGCACACACCTCACTTTGACTAACTTTCGGTGAACATCCTTTCTTTACCCAAAATGCTGTACTACCAATAATTAAACAAATGTGGTACCAGTTACTAGAAACTCCAGTAACACTGCCATGTCTGATGCATATGCATCAATACAACACCTTCAAGGTCCATGCTAATGGAATACACAGTAAACCATGGTCTATGATGAATGGATTACAGACTTGCAGAGGAACTGGGAGGTTATTGCTCATAAAATGCATCTAGAAGATGTGCTAGTACAAGGTGAGTTTAGATAAAGTATGATTTATGATTATAAAAGGTAAGAGATTAGCAACTGACTGAAAATGTAATTAATAATAGCGTCCTAATTATTATCCATTTCACCCAATACTCTTGCATATCAAGTTTATGACTGTACATGCATGATAATGGCATGTACTTTCAGGCACACCCTCATAATTTAACCTCTTGAGTCTACCTGTCTCATGACATTAAATGAGCTCAATAGAAAACATTACAGTAAAAAAAAGTTACTCAAACCCTCACAGAACCCCACCGCTCAGCATTCGGAACACAAGTCAAACATAATTTGAAAAAGAAAACTGTGTGTGACTGGTTTGATATTTACAAATCTGAAATGCTCGCAAAATACTGCAATATTATTATATAAGCCATTATACAGCCTATTGGCTGTAAACAAAAAAAATCTTGTCAGTTGACTGGCAAGCATGTGTTAAAAAAAGATAAGCTTCTCTGACAAATAGAATAATATTATATATATATATATTACCATTAATCTATTTTAGTAGTGGAAATCCTGTTGCTACTGAAGAATAAAAATGTGTTAGAATGTACAAGTAGCTAGCATCATGATACATTGGAGTGGATCAGAAGGACAGGCACACCTCATGGCAGGTGACCACATTTCACATCTGCCAGGCAAACCATCACCCTACCACCCATTATACTGTTTAGCTAGCTCAGATGCAAGGAACCAGGGCTTGGTATGCACTATAACTAACTCCCTAACACTAGATCTTCTGGTGTACACTATAACCAACTCCCTAACCCTAGATCTCAGGGCTGCAGGGCAACAGCAAGCTCAGGTTTAAGATCCGCTAATTTTCACCTTAGCCCTAGGGTTAGGTATCCAACAACATGTGCACAATGAGACTAAAACTATCTTCTAATGAACCTGTATGCTAACCTCAACACATTAGCAGAGTACAGGTAGGAAATGTGATGGCATTACCGTTTTACAGACTAAACAGTTCTACAGTTATGACCATGGAAAGGGTTAGGGTAGCTTACTTACTTGCCCTTTATTGGAGTTTCGCTTTTTAAGGAAGTCTCCATCCAAAGCGGCCATTTCATTTTGCTTCTGCTGCTCTGTTTAAAGAGAGTCAATGTCTGAAAATGAAACTTTTAGAGACTTAAAACGTGAGCCGCGCAAGTATTTACTGCGCTAGTTAGCTACCAATATTTCTGTGCAGTTTGATAACCATGGGACGTGCAATAAACTGAAGCCAATTTTAAAGGAGTTGATATCTGCCATTTCTAACAAGTTAGCTAGAGACAGCTAGCTAGTTAGCTACGTTAAGACGTCGATGGCTGACATTTTACACTAGCTAGCTCACTGGCTACATAGTTAGCTATGTAAAAAAGTTTATTAGATACAAGTTCTAGCGCCATAGCTAACTACTTAGCGTAATTTTGAACTAAAGTTACAGAAAACGTTACCTTCAGCTAACAGTTTATGCTGCAGCAGCTAAAGATATGCAGCTACCAGCCACCTTGATGTGATCTCGAGTGCTAATTTAAACTAAACGTCAGTCTTGAGCTTAAAATGACTGAAGTATTGGCTGCTAAACTCCTTTTCAACTACTACAGAAGTTATCGAGCTAGTTAGCGAGCATGAACGCATACGATGCGATTCTTTGTTATTAGCCTTTCTCTGTTTTGTTAGAAAGTCTAACAACGGTTTTAATATATGTATATATCTTTCAATTGTCATCGGAAATCGTTGGAGTCTGTTAAAACTGGTTTTACCAGCTAGCGAGCTTAGCTAGCTCTGGCTGCAGCTAGATAGTTAGCTAGCTGGCTAAATTAGCTATACAAGTTATATTATACTATCGAGCTGCTTTAATGTGTTTCAGCATAAAGATCACCGATACACCACTAGAAAACTTTTATTATATGTACAATCCACTGTATAACGTTTTGCCTCAAAGCCACTGTGATTCTACGTACTTAGTTGACAACTCGTTGTTCAAACATAAAAAGTCCACTCACCACTCATTTTAAGACGGGAGGAAGTTCCTCAGGCTTCTGTGGGGCTGGAATCGAGTAACAAACAATTCGACTGAGCCTGAGAAACAACAGTGATGGACAGACAAAGTAAAGAAAACTAGCCAATCAAAACTCTTTATACTCCTTTCTAAACAAATTAGAGTCTTTTGGTCTAAGCCCCTCCTACCACTGCTGTGAACTTTAGTCGCAGAAGCCGCGTGCGAACAACCCAACCCCTGCGCAAATTCTACGATCTGTGCGCCATGCATGCGACCTAGCCGCTGTTCATTATTAAATTAAAATCAGTGAAACTAAGAGAACTCTTTATTATTCGAAAGCACTCTGATTATTTATGCTCCACTTGTATTATTTCTGCACCACCGCATATATCTTCAGGACACGAACTTAATAGAGTAGCAGAAAACATTACAAATGAGACCTTATAACGCACATTGCGTATCTATTTATATGTTAAAGTCCTACAAAGCTAATAAAACAGAATATTACAATACTACACTACAACAAAGCAATTTTTTCTTAAACAAAAGAGAAAAACTCATCTTGTTTAGCAAGCCAATTGTGCCCAGTGATTTATGAACCAATCAGATAGATAGATAGATAGATAGATAGATAGATAGATAGATAGATAGATAGATAGATAGATAGATAGATAGATAGATACTTTATTGATGCCAAAGGAAAACTATTTTAAGCAATTCTTTATTCAGTACATATTCAAGATTCAAAGATTCAAGATTCAAAGTATTATTGCCATATGCACAATATAACAGGTGTTACACTGCACAATGAAATTCTTACTTTGCTAGTCCTCCACACACAAGAATATAAATTAAAAAAGAAAGAAAGAAAAAAGTGCATGTCGTAGTAAGACCTGAGCTTACAATACACAGTAGTATATTGCTATACTACACACAGTAGTTTATTGCTATACTATACACAGTTGTATATTGCTATACTACACACAGTAGTTTATTGTTATAATACACACAGTAGTGTATTGCTATACTACACACGGTAGTGTATTGCTATACTATACATGGAAGCATTACACAAAGAATATAGATTGTTGTACAAGAGCATGACAAAGTTACAGGTGCAGCAGCAAAAAGGTGCAACATCAAAAGTAAATGTATGTAAATGTTGATGGTTGTATGTTATTATGTATGTGTGTATAGTTCAGCAGGGTTGATGGATGTGTTATAATGTATGTGTGTATAGTTCAGCAGGGTTGATGGATGTGTTATAATGTATGTGTGTATAGTTCAGCAGGGTTGATGGATGTTTGTTAGAATGCAGTAGTTGAAACAGGCAGCCACAGATGCTGAATTTTTCTCACATTATGTCCCACACTTGTGCTGATATGTTAAACTCCTGTTATACTTTAGTTATAATGCGGTGGGAATGAAGATACACTCCCTTCTCTGCCAATGCACTACTATCTCAGGCAAGATTTAAAAATAGAGAAGTCTCCTATCACAGAAGAGTATTTTATAATCAGTATACTTCAGCAAAGTGCCACAGGTTTGTTATGAAGAACTGTTCTCCCAATGCATAAACATTGTATGCATATCTTTACATGGGTGGAGCATTCTAGGTGTTGCTGGTCATTCAACAGCGCAGGATCTTTTCAGCAATGCTGGACTGTTGCTGAAGGAACATGTTGCTTATATGGACACCATTCACACATCTACTGAGCTGTTTATGAGTCTGCACAGAGAAAACACACGAGCTTGTGGGAGTTTGTTGGTGGTCATAGTAGTTGGCACTGTGGCAAGCTACTGTTCTGAAATTCTTTGTCAGTTAATGGGTTGAGAAGTAATACAAAATAAATGTAAACACATTACTTTCATTTAGTAATCATGTGAACTCTATTGCAGACACATTTTAAAAATAGATAACAGCAATCTGTAATGGAATATATTTTAAAATTGTAACACTCTCAACTTTGTCTGTAATGAATAGGTAGACAGTGTAAGGAATTTCACACAAGTTTTTTTTTTTCCAGATCCAGGACCACAGCACAGAAAACCGACCTCTGGTCCACATGACTGTAGGAACATTCAGATATTGTTCTGAAAAAAATTAATCACCAGTAGGCTACAGTAATGTAATTACTACAGTAGACTACAGTAATGTAATTACTAGAGTAGGCTACAGTAATGCTTCTTCTTGTATTTTATTGTTAAGCGAAAAGGCTACGCAAAGAAGTTTACTAATTCTGTTATATGTTAAAAACAAGTTTACTAATTCTGCTATATGTTAAAAACACAAGCAGATTATGCCAAATGTAACATGCTGACAAGTCTTCTGGGAGGGTTTTGTTATGGGAATTTTTAACAGCTCTTAGTATGCTCGTAAATAAATGTTTTTTAAGTTACATCAAATTTTGGTGTGTGCTTGACTATATTCAGTGGATTACTGTGTTGAGAGTGCATATAAACAGTTCATTTAAAATGTATTCATCAAAATTAACAAATTCTCTGCATGTTGGCATATCCACTATTTTTGCTTGAACAGTTCATATTTTACTGGTTGAAATTAACCCCACCCTCTTGACATAGGTTTGGCTGCCATTTTTCCTTCACAACTTCCTTTGTGACTGTGTGTTTGAATCTGTGACTGTGTGTTGAAGTCCTGGGGGCCACTACACTGTGGCCACAACTATGGCTTACCAACAGAAATTGGCAGAAAAACTCCTTGTTCTTAATGACAGGGGTCAAGGGGTTCTAATTAGGATGAATCACATTAAAAAGGTGAGAGCAACGTTTATGCAAAGATATTATCGCCTAGCATGAAACAGGCATCGTGGAGGGCTGCAATTCTTTTTCTAAAAAAATTTCTGAATATACATTTTGTTTTTCTTTAATGTATATGTTGTTACCGTGGTGATCTTAAACTCACGTTTTTTAACTAGATACTAAGGAATTGGGTTGACATGGTTCATCATACTGAGGTTTTATGAATTAGATTTTTTTTTAAACGGAGTAGTAGAAATATTTTCAATTATGCAAAACATCCTTGAGCATTCTTGAATATTTTTAAATGTACATTGTGTTTGCTTAAATGTTCTAAAGATTATTCGCTGAATTTCAAAGCAGAAAACAGAAGAGGAAGTACAAACAGGAAACCAACAGGCGTTGTCAGTCCTCTACATTAACTACTCACAACCTACAACAGAAACTGCACACTGGTCACATGGTGCATTATTTTGTGTGCCAGATGTATTGTATCACAGCCTAAATTTTTACTTGAAAAGAGTACTTTAGTTTGAATTTTAGTAACTTACATTTAGAAAATATGAACTGTACAAAATTCTAAACTTTACAGGCCATATATTTGACTTACTTTGACCTATATTTAAATATGACAAACTGTATGTGTATTCAAAATACATAATATTATTCTTTGACCCACAGTCAGGCTGTGCATCTGTAATGATGTTACTGTTAACACCATAGTTGGCTGAGGGAGCTTCAGGTGTGCTGATGCTACATTCACATGCTCCTCACTGCTAGGAGTGCTAGTAATGTTAGCTTGCTGCTCCCAGCCTGCAGTTAGTTCTGGTTCTGGTTCTGGTTCTGGTTGAAACTCTGCTGTATCATTATCTGACTCATGTGTTCTCTATGTGCCCTTATGGAGCCAGGCCAACACTATTATTTTGCATTAACATTAGTTAGACTTGCATTAACATTACTTGACTTCACAAGCTATAACAACTAGCATTAGCAATCACTTGCAACACTGGTAGATATGTAGTTTTATGTGGATAGCACTTTATACAGTAGACATGAACACAATGCAACTTTCAACCAAGTGACTAGAGATACCTAATGAGTAACTTGAGGCCACAGGAAAAACATTTCATATGACTGAAAGCTGACCAAAAAAAAGAGGAACCCATTCTCCTCCAGATGTAAACGGCACAAAGCATACTACTAAAGCAAGATATGCACTATAGATATGCACTGACGAAAATACTGTAGATGAGGTGGATGGGATGGTTTGTAGAACAACAGCACACAAAGCTTGAAAGAAAGTTTAAATTTGTTGGATGTCGTTGGCTCTAAAGTCCTCACTACCATGTGTATCACAAAACAGAAACATTGGCAAGTCTCATGTAAAAAGTAACTCATGTATAATTAGTAACTAGGCAGCTCAGGCATGGGGTCTCCTCAAGGATTCAGTTCTCTTCTACTTTTCTTTTACACTAGGAATAGTATTAAACATATACAAATAAAATTCATTTAAAATCTCCATGTCACAGGTAGCCAGTGTCATTTTTCCCCAGTTAAGATCCTGGCAACATCAACTAATTTTATATGATCCTCTGTCTGTCTGTCTGTCTAACTATCCATCCACTGAAGTTTAACAAAATGCCAATGAATAGAATGTAATATATCATGATTGTTAAAACATATTAAATTATGACTGTTAAGTGAATACAAACTATTAATGTGGGTTGTGTGTGTTGGACTAGACTTGCACAGATCCTAAACGAAGGCCATCCTTTCTCACTGACAAGTCAATGGAGTCTGCTTTAAAATATATCAACAGAAAATTCCCCAACATAGATATAAGAGGAAGCAGCGTACGTATTTTTATTTTTATTTTTAAACAAAATCCATTCACTATTCAGGTTTGAGAACAGTATCAATAGTTTGATGATTAATTCACTTGTTTTTCCCTAAACATATGCAGCAGCAGCTGAGCAACATACAGAAGCAGAAATCTGCAGTTCTGGAAGGCTTGAGCACTTACTATGAGTCTTTCGTTGATGTCATGGAATTCAGGGTAAACATATTTAAATACTCACACACACATGCATATGTATAATATATATGAGAAGTCTGGATGCATTATTTTCCCAATATTCTCCATTTAAAAATAACACATTTGGAATTTTACAAATACCAAAAAAAACCCACAAACACACCATAACATTCTTAAAAGCGCAAACACACCATAACAATCTTGATGGCAGCTTTCCACGTCTGTGGAAACCCAGGTTCATGAGGTTCTCTCAAAACTACAAATACACTGCTGTGTCTGATCTCCTCGTGTCAGTAACAACACACAATACCAAACCACCACTACCACGTCAGTGTCACTGCAGTGCTGAGAATGATTCACCACCCCAGTAACACCTGCTCTGTGGTGGTACAGGGGGTGAGAGGGCAGGGGGCAACCTGACCACTGAAAAACAAGGTGAAAAGGGGTTAAGAAAGTGTGCAGAAAAACAGATAGATTACTTATTTTGGTTTATTGAAATTTAACTATATATATATATATATATATATATATAGTATATGTACTATATATATATATAAATATATATAGTAAAAAAGTGTAAACTTTGTTATTGAGATAATGGTTTATAATAACTACAAATGGTACTAGAAAATATTTGAATTATTTTAATTCACATATATTTTCCAGAAACCTAATAAAATAAGATTTTTTTATTGTAAACATCCAATGCATGTTGATTCATTTCTTCTTTTAAAATAATGAATCATTAGTTATTAATTATGTGCCATTTAACATAACATCTCGATTTGAATGTGCTTATTGTAAATTATAAAACAAAGACAAAAATGGAAGTGCATTATGCTATTATCTTAATAAATGTCTCATTAGACTCAAATCATCAAAATAATAAATCAGTGTAATAATGTTAATTCTACATATACACCTCTTTCTTGTTTTAGGACCATGTTTATGAGTTACTCAACACAGTGGATGCATGCCAGTGTTTTTTTAACATTGTAAGTATTGAATATTTAATGTTGAATGAAAGGTTTACCTTCAATAAATATTCAGTAAATAATACTATATTATTACTTTTGTTTATAACTTTCAGTAAATAATACCATATTTGTTTTATTACTTTTATTTATAATAGTAAATAATACTAAATTTGTTTTATTTATTTCTGCTACTCATAGTTTAACAAGTAAGTTATTGTTTCAGACTGTGAACTTTGACTTCACCAAGAATTACCTGGATCTGATCATTACCTATGCCTCAGTAATATTAATGCTGTCACGCATCGATGATAGAAAAGCACTGGTGGGGATGTATAACTGTGCCCATGAGCTGTCAAATGGAAGCAGGTAAATGTAATTTTATTTGATATTTGATTTGTTTACCAGTAACCAGCTTGAGAGAAATCAAAAGTCACACTGGGTGATAATAAATATTGAGACAAATACAGGAAACTGTTTGTTGATCCAGTAAAATGCATTATTAAAAAAGGGTAAAAAATAGACATCAAGGAGATTAGCAAATAACTTTAACAGCTTTAAGGCAACAATAACAACAGTAACAACAATATTTGTGATAAAGTGAGCAACCTTATTTCTTGCAAACTAAATACCCAACTGTGACAGCAGCATTGAAGGAGCAGAGGTTAGGGTAGGATCAAAAACAGTTATATTCTCTATCCAAACAAAGAGACCTGCAGCACCTTTAGTGCCGACGATACAGAAAGCAAAAGAGAAGGCTAAGAAACAGGCACGTCGAGTACAACTAGGGTTAGGGTTAGGGTTAGGGTTAGTTCTTTCAGGGTTAGGGTTAGGGTTAGGGTTAGTTCTTTCAGGGTTAGTGTTAGGGTTAGGGTTAGGGTTAGTTCTTTCAGGGGCTTCCTGGCCTTCACTCAGGTGAATGTGCAGCGAAGATTGGCAGGACCTTAAATATGTGTGCAGAGTGATTAATGGAATGAGTGCCAGGTGAGATCAATATTTGGATGCGGGGTAGGTGTGTGTGTGTGTGTGAGTGGAGTGGGCGTGTCTCTGTCTCTGGGTCAGGGCACACCTGACACTAAGAAATACTTCTGTTTTTCTGTATATTCAGAATGAAAAAAATAATATTCTGCCTCTCAAAATGATTAGATCTTTAACATAGCAGGAATAACAGTATAATCACTTTAAACATGAACTCTGGAATTATATTTACAAATGAACATGTCCAAGCTCATTTTATTTTTTCTGATTCCAACATCAAGAAACAAGCCTAAAACCTGTCATGGGTATAGAATGTGCTGGTAGAAAGGAAGAAGCAAACAAGGGTCTACAACCTTCAAAGTAACAAAACAAAACTGAACAGAAAAGTGCTCACACAAGAACAAAAGAATGACAATTTAACTACAATGACCATCAGAGTCATACAAACACAAATCAGTTTAAATAAGGAACAACATTTTACCATAATAACCCTAACCCATTGAGTGACCCGAGAATTTCTTCAAATTGTGGGATTGGGGCAGCATCTAGAGTTGTACCCATTTGGGTCCCTATCTAGAGTCATAGAGACATAGAGACATTTGCGTCTCTATCTAGAGTCGTACCCGTTTGGGTCCACATCTAGAGTCGTACCCGTTTGGGTCCACATCTAGAGTCGTACCCGTTTGGGTCCCTATCTAGAGATGTACCCATTTGGGTCCCTATCTAGAGTCGTACCCATTTGGGTCCACATCTAGAGTTGTGCCCATTTGAGTCAAAGCTTCATGCTGTCCTTCCTTTTTGGACACCTGTAGATGATACCTCATTGTGACAAATGTGGTCTTCTTGATCAAGATGTTTGTCCACTCTATGGCCTACAGTATGGTCCTCTAGTGTGGTGATACAATGCAGCTGTTCTTCCTAATAAATGTGTACACATTGATGTGGAGATGGTTAATGAACTAATGCAGCTTATGCTTGTCAAGTGATGTGGCACTGACTTACTGGCCATATGTCCTATGGTAGAGCATCTCTCTCTGGTGAAAGAGTACATAGTTCAGCTGTATAACATAGGAAGGCATATAACTGTGCACCTCTCCCTCCCCTGGGAAGATCAGATCACAACATGGTGCATCTTCAGCCTGTGTATAAATCCTTCATACACAGAGAACAAGCCATCAGCTCTACAGTAAAGAAATGGTCTGAGAAAACAGGTTAACCCTAACCCTAACCCTAACTACTCAAGATGTATTCAGTCCCAATTGTAAGTCGCTTTGGATGAAAGCGTCAGCCAAATGCCGTAAACAGTTATACAGTGAAACCTTCAGGATCATGGTGCAGCACAAAAGAAGAACATAGTATAAACAATACAGGACCACTGACAACATGTAGTTCAACACTGACTAGGGCACAACACTATTTAAAGTGGGTGCATGTGTATCACACTGTGAAATTGTGCATATATGCTTTTAGCGGAGACTGACTACTAACCTCATATTTTTATGTGCACAGTCTCTTGAGTTTTTTAGACAGAGATTTACATATTAATCCTAAACCTGTGGTTCCAAATAAGACATGAAAATGGAAAGTAGGATCATACTTTTTATTTATGTAATGGTGTCTCCCTGCCAATAGCCTGTAGACAGCAGTGGCTTAGCACGTGGTTTATGTTTTATTGACCCTGTGTTTGTCATACGTTGGTTGTATCGTTTGTTTGTCACGCCTGTCCTAGGTGGGATGAATCTGGTGTGAGTCTGGTGAAACTGGTGTGAATCTGCCTCATTGGCTTTGCCACCTGGGTCTTATCATGTACTTATGTTCTTCTTTATTTAAGATTACCTTAATAAACGTTGGAGAAATGGTGTGCATACTATTGATTACACTCAGAAAAGGTGTGCATACTGTTGATTACACTCAAGAGAAAAAGTGTGCGTGGTTGCCACTGGAGTAGCCATTCTAGAGAATTTCTCCATGGACAATCAATTTAAAAATGTGACTTAAATTACCTAAAGGACCAAAATTATGTGCGAATTAAACTAAGATTCATTCATTCAGTGCTGAATGGGAGTTACTGTTGGGATATAACATATGGTGGACAAAGTCAAGATAGAAAACAGTTCAAAACAAGACAAAAACTAAACAAAACATGCATTGCAATCATTATGATTTATCTATGCAATTGTTACTCGTATCATTTTAAAAACAACTTTTTTGTTATCATTCAGATCTTTTTTAGTTTTTCCTTGTTTATGTTTAACTGTGCAGTGAGCCTTCTTACCCTCGCCTTGGACAGATGATTCTGGAATATGAACATCCTTTGAAAAAACTCACTGAAGAGTTTGGTCCCCATACCAAGGTAAACTGTCCTTCCTGAGATGTAAAAAATAAATGACAAGAGAAACCATGAAATGGAATGCCATGCTTAAATTAATTAGTGTTTTGTTGTCATGGGAAATCATGGAAATTTGGTGATTTACTCTGGATTTAGTAATATGATATCACAAGCATATACAAAAAATACTGTAGTGTAGGACCATCTGTTGATCTTTGCTGTTCTCGCCTGATAGTAATAGATGTATGGGAGTGTTATCTGGAGCATGGTTACAACTAAATGATGAAAGAAATTAAAAATGAGGGAGCATATCAGTGGGTGACATGAATCTCATTATACAGGACTGTACAGGCCAAAAGGAAACAAAACATGGGAGTTGAAAATAGAGTGGTGGTTTAATATATGTATGTATATATATGTATGTATGTATATATGTATGTATATATAAATACATAAATGAAACAAAATAAACAAAACATAAATGAAACTGACTTAAATGAAACAAAAGCAAATGAATCAAGGCTCCATGGCACTAAAGCACCACAATACCAAGTGGCATACTGTGGGCTAGGGTACAGCTAGGGTACAGCTAGGGTTAGCTCATTTTTTGGTTACTAAACTGAAATCTAACAGTTTTTCTGTGGGTCTTTGTGTTCTCTGCTTTTCCCTCCTGATCAGTCAGTGACGGAGGCTCTGCTCTCACTACATTTAGTGTATCCTCGTAGGAATCTGCCAGCGGAACAGTGGCGCAATGCACAGCTCCTTAGCCTCCTCAGTGTCCCTGCTGCTATGTTCAACCCTGCCCTGTGCGAAACTGTGAGTACAGTCAACATCATATAACTCCCTAACCCTAACAGCATATAACTCCCTAACATCATATAACTCCCTAACCCTAACAGCATATAACTCCCTAACATCATATAACTCTCTAACCCTAACATCATATAACTCCCTAACCCTAACAGCATATAACTCCCTAACATCATATAACTCCCTGCCCTTTTTTTTCATTAACATCCTATTATTCTACCTGCGCATGGATCCGTGTGTTTTACTCCAACTCAGTTATTATAATATGTTTCCTTAAAATGAACTTAAAACTAGCTTTATTTGTAATCCAAAGAAGGTACTAGGAGTTAGTTATTAGTTCTTGAAATCAATCCAGTTAACCCAAGTTATAGTGAATAACAAAGAGTATACCAGGACCTCAAGTTATAGTGAATAACAAAGAGTATATCAGGACCTAAAGTTATAGTGAATAACAAAGAGTATACCAGGACCTCAAGTTATAGTGAATAACAAAGAGTATACCAGGACCTCAAGTTATAGTGAATAACAAAGAGTATATCAGGACCTCAAGCTGCTGCAGAGCTAAGAGCTTCATTACTTGAAATGTCAGGACATAAAATATAGAATGCTGTATACTGCAAAGGTGAGATTGGATTTGGTAAAATATATATTTTGAATTCCTGTATTATGTTCCAGCAATTTGCACCTACTTACAATGGCAGCCATGTTTTACATTTGCAAAATGTACTCTGCATAATTTTCATATGAACAAAGCTGTACTGCTTTAGGTTTTTTAATATCCTGAATACGATATATTGTGACCAGTTGGTAAGGGGTACTGTTTGTCTTTGTGGTCTCATAGATGGCTTGTGAATATCTGTCCATGGAGGTGATGGAACGCTGGATAATTTGTGAGTTTCTCCTTTATAAAATATCAATATTAAGTTACATTTCAATAGTTTTGCTTTAGGTAATTGTGCAATTTACTGTTTGAGTAAACTATCTTACGTATAATTCGTTTCAGGTACAATTGTTGCATGATACATTTTATTGTATTGTTATTTTGATATTGTGTTGATATTGGTAGGGTTAATCCCAGCTGGTTGGGTTAATCCCATCTGGTAGGGTTAATCCCAGCTGGTAGGGTTGATCCCAGCTGGTAGGGTTATCCCCAGCTGCTATAATGTTCACTTTAAAGTAGCGGATTGTTAATTGTGGAGAATCAGGCAGCGTCGGCACTGACTCTGGTTGGGATTCTGTTGGTGGTTGCTGTGCACCTGGAGGATGGTGCAGGTCATTGTAAATCCCATCCAGAGTCAAATATTCTACCACCCAGAGTCAGATATTCAGAGTCATGTCTCTGCTATCCTCTTCAAGTATGATGTTTGAAGGCAGAGTTAGGTTACTATCAATGCACAGTGCTGATGGGTGAAGAAGTAAAAAATAAGGTTGTCCTTTAACATTTCACTCTAGTCCTGTTAAGGCTGTTACTATCCAGCCTATAAAATTAACAATGCTTTCAGCACAGATTTAAATTTGTCAGTGTAATTCAGTCCTTTTGAGCACATGTTGAAACTGAGCAGACAAGAGATCACTTGAGTGCCAAGTAATGTTTCTGAAAGAGTGTCAGTGACTTGTGGTGTTCCCCAGGGTGCAATTGATCTCCTTACATTTATACCTCCGTCCTCTTGGATATATCTCACATGCTTTGGACATATCTCACATCCTTGGACATATCTCACACCCTTTGGACATATCTCACATCCTTGGACATATCTCACATCCTTTGGACTATTTCACTACAGCTATGCAAACTGTACTCACATTTGCTTGTCTCACCAAATGGCCCCCTCGTTTCACTTTGTAAATGCATTGAACACATCACTAACTGGATGGATCAAATCCTTCTGTAGCTGAATTAAGATCAAATTGATGATTATACTTGGGAATATCAAATGGTGCAGGCTAGTTGAGTTTATGGACTTGAAAACCCACAAAGCTAAAGGGCTATAGATTATAACTTTTGTATAGAGGTCTGAGCAATACTTTCTTAAAAGTTGAATTGTCATTGACATTAATGCCAACCCAACAACATGACCATACAAGCTGTTTAACTGACTTCAGCATAGAAATTGTGCCTGAATTATGAAAATGTACATGTTCACTATAGAGTGGGCCTATTGTAAGTCTATTATATATGTGCATGTTCACAATAGAGTGGGCCTTTGTTATTATATAGCTGATCTCAGGAGACAATTTGGCTTGCCAGGCTATCATGTCTGGCTTCCTATTGAACAAATCACTGGTAAATACTATAGAAAATTCACTGGTAAATGCCATAAGAAATTCTGTGGTACGTACCATAAAAAATTATGTGGTTTTCTGTAAAATTACTCCTTTGCCTTCAAAGAAAGCAAAAACGTTTTTACAGCAATAATGATCTTGTTGGATTTCCATTACTGCAAGTTCTATGTCTTGTGAGTAACTGATGTTGTTTAATTGTGTCTTGTGAGTGACTGTAATTTTGTTTAATTGCGTCTTGTGAGTGACTGTGATCTTGTTTAATTGTGTCTTGTGTTTTGTGATTTTCAGTGGGCTTCCTGTTGTGTCATAACAGTCTCAACACAAATCCTGTATCTCAGGATTTATGGAAGATGGCTTTGCGCAATGGTCTCTCCATCACGCTTATCAGAGATGAAGTAATTAACATACACAAGTTTTCAGAGGAACACTTTGATGGACTCAAAGGGTAAGAGGAGTTCAAAGTACTTGATGTAAAGTGAGGGAGGTGAGACATCTCTTAAAATGTTGAGGCTATCTCTTAAAATGTTACAGGCTATATGTTAATATATTATTGATTGGTGGCTCTGGAACATTTTGACAGATATCAAGGATTATAGTGTAAATGAAGTGATTGTGATGTGCCTCTTCATTTTAGATACAACAAGCGTCTTGCTGATATTAAAGAATGTAAAGAGCATACCATTGTGAACTGGTGAGCACTCCATGCACTGCACATACGATGACTTATACTGTGTAAGATGTATTACTCAGTAAATCATACTCTGCAAGGTATATTACTCAGAAAATGCAAAACAAACTCTCCTTTGTGTTACATATTACAGTGGGGCAACACACAGAGAGAAACGGCACTTTCTGAGGCAAGCTTTGAAAGAACTCACCAAAGTTTTAGAGGATGAGCCTGCACTGCTTGGACCGAAGGTTTCTATCTTGATATATTAGTGCATGACCATAGTGAACCAAAAAGAATGAGGACAAAGTCTTGTCTTTGTGTTTCTTTGTATAATGTTCATGTTAAAATATATGACTAATATATAATGTTTGATAAAGTATGCAGCTCAATAAAGTAAGGATGGTTGACAGGAGAACAGGAAGCTATTTTTTGATTGACAGTCAGAGAGGCTGACACCCCCCCGGTGGTCCTTTTCTCCGTTTGTTTTGTTTGTTTGTTCACTAAGGCATTATTCGTGTTCATGGCCCTGTCATTCTCTCGTGATGAAGTGCTCTGGCTGGTGCGCCACTCTGAAAACATCCCTAAAACCAAGACTCCTGAAGACTTTGCTGATTTGTAAGTGTAAAGAGCTCAATCTGCAAATTTAGAGTTAAAAGGATACATTCAGTTTTAAGTCTCTATACAAAATATTTCCAAGTAAATTTTTTAACTAAAACAATTGTCTAAAATGTAAATATATATGGCTTCTACAGACATATGGCAGAGCTGCTTTTCTACATGGAGAGGCTGCAAACACTCTTGAGTCGTTATAAATATGTTATTCAGCGTTATCATCTTCAGTATCTGGCCCAGTTTGATGCACTGATACTCAATGACACCATTCAGGTATATCTTTCTATCCTTGTTTGTCATTAAACACAAATATATCAATTACATCAATATAAAAGCAACATTAATGAAAAATAGTTAAGACTCACAGTTTATTAGAAGTACATGTAAATATGTTTGGTAAGATGTGAATGCTTCAGTTTGTGAAAGCTTGTGTAATGAAAAAGTCCTATGGGCAAAGGTGAAGTGTTTACTGAGACCAATCCCAGAAACATAGATGTAATAGCATGTAAGAGACAGCACACAGGCTGGCAGGTAAAACACTGGTGAATCTGAGGCACTGAACATCGCAAAAGGTTTCATGCCAGTGTAACGCTCTATGTGTTCATTATGTAGTGGTCTAGAGTCACAAATTTGTAAAAACGGCCTTGTAACAATATCACAATTAACATACACATTGACTATCACATACCTTGTGTATCTAACACATTTTAAACTATTTCTAGAGTATCTATGTCTGTCCTGAAGAGGAATCAGTGCTTATGACGTCATTTGTTTCAACTCTGTCTGCACTGACACTCAAACAGTGTAAGAATATCTTTATCTAACTTTATCTGTGTAAAAAAAAAGGGAAAGTTTTACATTACCTGGATTAATAACCACTAAAATATGACTTCATTCACATAGCACTATATATTTGTGTGTGGGTAATACATAGTTGGTTCCATCTTGACTCCTAGTGGAACGTGGTGAAAACTTTGATTTCAAAGCTCTCAGGCTGGACTGGTTAAGATTACAGGTACTGATGAATTTTGTTGTATTTCTAGATTTTATATCTCATGAAACATTTTCTAATAAAGCTTAAATAAGTGGTTTCTTTTATCATTCATCTTATCAACACACACAATGTGATTCCCGAGGCCTACACCAGTGTAGGTAAGGCTACTCTAGCTCTGAAGGACTACCCCGACCTTGCTAAGATAATGAACATGACCCAATTCCACACCATGATGATTGACAATGTGGAAGAGCTTCTCTGCGAGACAGCTGATCTCTCCTCTCTATGGTAGGTTAAGATTTAAATGCAAAGCTTTGACTTAAATGCAAGCCTAGCTATTTACGCAGTGTATCATTCCTAATCTTGAAATCTGTCATAAATTTAATCTGTAAGAGAACACTTTTTTTATTTTTATTTAAAAATCCTAATCCTTCATGATTTGTAATTTTTTTCTATTATAATAATAAAAAAAAACATCAACAACTGTGGGAAGGTTGTTGAGAATCACCTTCTTATAGTTTATCTACTGCAAGTGATTTAGGGCAAGATTGAACATAAGGACTTCAAGTACCTTCTGCTACTGCATGTTACTGGTTGCTAACTGTACTAACAGTACTACTGTACTAAGATCAGTATTATGAAAATGCCGCCAGCTGGCCAGTTGCAGAATTATATCACAAAACTCACAATTTAAGTTAATTTCAATTTGCTATGATCAAACGGGGAAGCGGGTTTTGATGCTGAGTTTATAATGAGTTTGTTTACTTTTCCAGTTTTTACCCCCGTGTGTTTGAGAAAATGTTCTCTCAGAGCAGTGAAGAAGTGTCTATGCAGCGTTATCTTATGGCTTTCCCCATGGTCTGTGCACACTTCAGCCAGAACACACACCACATGTGTCCTGAAGAGGTCAGTCATGAGCAATGTTTTGAGCTTGTGAAATCTGCTTTAATATGACTGCTGTGATATAACTGATGCAATATATGATATAATATGTGATATAACTGATGCAATATATGATATGATATATGTGGTGGAAGCTCACTGGTTAAGGCACTTGACTAACAATCAGAAGGTTGCTGGTTCAAACCCCACCTCACAAGTTGCCACTGTTGGGCCCCTGAGCAAGGCCCTTAACCCTCAACTGCTCAAGATATATTCAGTCACAATTGTAAGTCGCTTTGGATAAAAGCGTCAGCCAAATGCCATAAATGTAAATAACTGTAAATGGCGATAAGGATATTTGGCTTGGCGTTACAATATACTTCATTTGTATTTTTCAAATGTTTTCAGAGGAATTACCTTCATGCATTATTAAACGCATTATAACAATGTAACAATAAGGAAATTATTCCTGCTTTTTACTCTGTGTGTGTGTAATCTAGGCTGAGGTGATGGAGAAACAAGCCCTGAGACTCTGTGTAACCTTTCTGGAAGAGATTGCCATTCAAACCTGTACAGTTGTGTTGGAGATTTCTTCTGAGCAATGCAACCTCCATGAACAGGTTCATGAAGCCTGAGGCATTTACAGACCACAAAAAAAATCCTAAAAGAATACATTTGTCTAAAAGTGCTAACATAATGCAAGAACCATTTTTTAGATAAAGCCTGTTCAAACACTGACAAAATACTTGTGTAGTGATGTGTAGAAATCAGTCAAGGACTTTCATTTGCATATATAGTTCTATTCCAAGGTTGAGTATTGTCTGAATTCCTCCTTATTGGAATATAACCCCTGTGGAACACCACTGTGTTTTCTATACTCTACCCTTTAGTTATTGCCAAAGCATTCTGCTGAAACCATAAGCACCGCACGAAACAAGAAAATGAAGAGACCACCCCCCAAAAAGGGAGATGTGGCTAAAGAAAAGCCTGGAGCTGAGAGTCACAGGAAGGACAGGGCCATTGTTACCAAGTGAGTCTTGCAGCAGTCACAGTTTTAGCATTAGATGCATTCATAAATAACTTCAGAGAAAACATTTTACCCTCAATTTGAAATAAAAGAATATACATAACTTACATATATGTAAAAAAACATGCCCCTCTGAAAGTAACAATATTTTGAGGAATAATATTATAAAAATAAACAGATATCTGGAAATACAGAATACAGATCTGTGTTCTGTATTTCCAGACATCTGTTTTCATGCTTTTATTTTAACAATACTGTTACTCAAAAGACTGGTATGCCAATGTTAAACCAAAAAATAACATATACTGTATATATATTTGCTTTCTGGAGGTGATTGGTAAGGCTCCTCCCAGCAGCAGATACTGGCCCTGCGGCTGGGTTGATGCCCTTCTACAGCCCTGTCTTGCCCTGTCCAGGGTCAGGGTTAGTGTCAGGGTTAGGGTAAGGGTTAGTGTCAGGGTTAGGGTCGGGGTTATGGTCAGGGTTAGTGTCAGGGTCAGGGTTAGTGTCAGGGTTAGGGTCAGGGATGTGCCGTCCTGGAAGAGCTGGATCACCTGTACAACCTGAAGGGATTGAAGGTACCACCTCATGCTACCAGCAGTTACAAGGAAATTAACAAAAAGCTAAACTACCGTATAAACTAACCCTAACTGTAGAGAATAGTCAGTCAGGAAGGATAAGGATATATGGATGATAAGGGTAAGGGTAAGGATAAAGATAAGGATAAGGGTAAAGGTAAGGATATAAGGGTAAGGGTAAGGATATAAGGATGATAAGGGTAAGGGTTAGGGTAAGAAGAGTAACTGTCTATGCAAAACCTTCCTTTTGAGGGTTCTGTCCTGTTTCCTCATTTGTACAAAACCAGTTGAAATTGATTTACAATCAGTTTTGCTTCATAACTGGACAGATTCAAATCTTTGAAGTTTAACTGACTTGGTGTTATACTGTGATGATTAAGTGTTCCCTTAATTTTTGGGGGGCAGCACATTTTATTCAGCAGTCATAATAGTATGGTGATTTTGTTAGAGACAACACAAAAATTGTTCCTTAAAGGGTATAATAAAAACTATAATATTAGTTATACAACCTGAATAAAACAGCCTGCAAATGCAGAATATGCATTATGTATACATATGCTTTTTTTCAAATGATGCATATATGTGTAGAGCATGTTCAAGGAATGCACTAGCAAAAACATGCCATGGGCTCAATATATATAAAGAAGCATCTTGCAGGTTTGATATATAATTATAATAAACTATAAAATTAAGTGGACCTGATTAAGGACCATGGACTAGTGATGACATGAAAACATTGTTTTCTCTTTATCCTCAGTATGGATAAGATGCACTTGACCCTTACAGAGCTTTGCACTTCATACAGCATGTGCTCTGATTTCATCGTGTTTAAACACATCATTGTTCCCTCTGAGTTCCTGCTCTCCCAACTGGAAACGTGTCTCAGCAAGTAATGTGGACTCTCTGGACCAGCACAGCACCTGCTTAACATAAACTACTTCAAGATCAATGCAAATCATTGATTAAAATTCTATTTCATACTGTATTTACCAAAATATTAATTTCCAAATCATTTTAACATTTTTATGTGAAATGCCACTGCAGTGAAAAGTTCACTTAGACTAAATGGTTTTACAGGATCTTTATACGGATGGTCAATTATAACCCAACCACCAAGGAAATTGCCCGACCCTCTGAGCTGCTTTCTGGAATCCATGCCTACATGAGCAGTCTGCAAATTCTTACTCGGTACATCAATGTGGACATTACCAGACTGATGAAGAATGTCCTCCTACAGCAGACCCAACCACTGGATTCACATGGAGCACAGACCATCACTACGCTCTACACAAACTGGTTAGTAGAGATTCAGTCAAAACACTCTACAGTAATACTTGTTTCTCCATCACCTCATCTTAGACAACACACATACACACACACATATGCACACATACACAAGTTTGCACACACACACATACACAAGTGTGCAAACACATGCACACATACATAAGTGTGCACACACACATGCACAGATACACACACATGCACACACTAGTGTGCACACACACATACACACACACATACACGCACACATACACAAGTACACATGCACACAGTATAGTTCAGACTTCAGTTACTACCAGAGAACAAAGATTTACATTCACGAATTAAATTTCCTTGTATCTTCTTTTTTCATTTTCTAGTTGTAGTTTAATCCTGATACTATTGAAATGAGTCATAAAAAGGATGATAACTCAGCAAGCACAGACTGTAGCAGTGGTTAGAACAGATATGGATTATTAATATTGTCATGAACTTCATGTGTATCTATATTTAACAATGCTCTAGTTATGATACGCTCATGTAGCAGTCAGAACGGTTTCTCTTCTCTTGTAACACAGGTACCTGGAGAGTTTGTTGCGTCAAGCCAGTAGTGCTCTCATTGCTCACTGTCCCACAATGCACTGCTTTGTCAACCAGGATGTTGAAACTGACCAGAACTTTAAAGCAGAGGAATACTCGGACATCTGTGGTAAAGTAAACCTTACTGGTTCAGATGGTCAGCACTTTGAACAGAGAATCTGAATATTACAATGATTCTGTGTGCCTTTCACAATATATGAGCAGCATCCATATAGATTTACCACAATGCACTGTTGACAGACAACTTGTACATGTACACACAAGCAAACGTCTTTCAAAATCTATTAAATAATTTATTGCTATGAGTTTTAATGTGAAGCTTATCATCTGTACATATGGAAAGTTTATTAGGGACTGACTTTATAATGCATGAAGATATACATTTCAAAAATTAACAAGATGTACTAAGGGGAATAACTTTTCCCCATTCTTTTTGAGTTGAATGATTCAAAGATTTAATTTTATTGTCTACCTCAGTATTTTTTTTATTTGTGCACAAACTAACATTTTATATAACTGTTTATCTTTTATTTCATTTTATGTAATATTAATTCACTAAGGAACATACAGTCTACCTTAGAATTTTAACCTAAAAGTTTCTAAAACTCAACTCAATAGTTTGCATCATATGTTCACTTCTATGTAGTGTATTAACATGTATTAACTTGTAGTGAATATTTATCTACTCCATATCAAACCAAAAATAATGCCATATTTTAACTTCTGTGTGCAGAAATGCGAGCACTGGCTGAACTGATGGGTCCTTATGGACTGAAGTTTCTTGGAGAAAACTTGATGTGGCACATTACCTCACAAGTCACTGAGCTGAAGGTATGGGATCAATAAGGTTTTTAAAAGGGTTGACATGGAAGGAATTTACAGAAAAATATATTTCACCTGGTTTTTTTTCAACAAGCTAAGCAAATGTCTTTCTCTGAAGTGTGTAGATGGATCTGGTCAGGAGCAGAAGAATATTAAGAAGAGAAAATGAAGAACTCTCACTAGTTTTATTACTGTGTTCACATTAGGTTTGGATATCATGTATGCAAGAGCAGAAAAACTGAAAATTGCCCTTTTTCCTTTGGGAATGATTGTCCAATACCAGAATTGAACAGTTGCTATCATTGTCTACACGTAACTGGTTTTAACAGTAGTTGAAAGGTTTTGGTGATACCTGTTTCTACTCCAAATGAACTGTTTCTACTCCAAATCTACTGCCTTAACTGAGACCCAAAAGGCGATAAAGAACACGGTGACACATTTAAATACACTTACGATAAACAAGACAATAAATGATGCAATAAATGATTAGAACAAGACACGAAAACTAAAACAACACACACGAAGCACGGAGACACACACAGATGCACACAGGATGGGGAAGAAGTCAAGGGTGGTCATCGTGACACATGCCAAACAAAACAACTGATATAAGCCCAGTCCTGGAGCTCTACTACCCTGCAGAGTTTAATTACAACTATAATCTATCACTCCTGGTTTTAATTACAACTCTAATCTATCACGCCTGCTTTTTGGTTTGACATCCATCCTTTAGTGCATTTCCTTAATGTGATACCCTGATATAGGAACTGATTTCAAGAGAGCAAATTATGACTCCATTATGTAAGTTCCATAGATATTTTGCAAAAGTACTAACTTAAGTTAGAAAAGTACTAACTAAAGCTCACTCTCATCCATTCTGCTAAATATTGGAAAACAAGCAATTATCTGGAATTAAAATTGCTATATCTAGTTAATGTTTAAATTCTTGTCTCAGTTCAGTTTGATTAAATATGTGTGATTTTTTCTATACTTTTCCAGAAACTTGTCTTTGAAAACATGGATGTCCTGGTGCAAATGAAAGCGAACTTTGATAAACCTGAGACAATGCAATCCCTTCAAAAGAGGCTGGCAGGTAAAATATTAATTTGTAACCAAAATTAAAAGTTCAAAATGTACTTGTTGCACATTTTATAACACCTCTCTTGTCCTTCCCTCACTGTAGCACTCAGTATATACGACTGAAACTGAAGCACTCAGTATATGCAACTGAAACTGAAGCACTCAGTATATGCGACTGAAACTGTAGCACTCGATATATACAACTGAAACTGACCACATAGTACTCCCCACAAACACATTACACAAAACACACATTACTCCACTACACAAACATGTTACTCAAAAACCACATTACACAAATAATGCAGTACTCCCCACAAATAACACGTTACTCCCCACAAACAACATGGTAGTCCACACAAACAACACAGTACTCTAGATACAGAACACAGTACTTCCCATAAACAACACGTTCACAGTTGTTCTCTGGATCTGTGTAGTACTGTAAAGTTGTCATCAATAACAGACATCTCCTTGAGCAGAGCAGAGGGCTTAATAATTAGGCATAATAGTTTCCACTATAAATCAGTTTTTGGTTTCTATGTTTGAAAAGGCTGTGAGAATGTGCTGAAGAGAATGACGATCATCGGGGTGATCTTGTCTTTTCGGACAATGGCTCAAGAGGCACTAGAAGAGGTAGCTAATTCCACTTATTAAACAGATGACTCATTATAATACAAATTTGGTTACAGTCTTTTCTAACACACACACTGTTCAAGCAAGTGTGAGTGTGTTCAATATTCTAATCAGTTTTGAGAGTGTTATACCACCATTTGTTGTTGAAAAGCCTTTCATATCTTTTCAATTATCTGGGGTATTTTCTCTTGTAGGTTATGCACAAACATTGCTCATTTCTAATGGGACCCATTGAGTGTCTAAGAGACTTCGTCTATACTGACACAGACATCAAGGTAAAAAATGTCCACTGAAGAAAATTTTTTTCCAGTGCAAAACAAAACCTAATTAAAAATAGTAAAGGCTACTGCAGTAATGCATATAATATTTAAAAGATTATTTTTCATTATCTTTTAAACAATTTGACACTTCACTTAATACTAAATACAACTGAAATAAGTCACAACTACAAAAACTGATTTCAAGTGGTCTCAGTTGCTGTAATGGTAGTTTTTGTTAAATTTTCTGTTGTTCTATACCACTTTCAGAAAGCTGGTAAAATGTGTTTTTGCTGCTCTTTTTCATATTTTGAATTAAAATAATGTTTTCTTTTGTGTCATTGGTCATGCACAGGTGGCACTCAGTGTTTATGAACTGGCATCTGCAGCTGGGTTACCATGTGACATCGATCCTGCTCTGGTTTCAGCAATTGCAAACATGCGTACAGGTAAAACCTTTTACTATTGGATTTGCCACTCAAAAAATTCAGTGATGGAGGTTTAAAACATCTTTTTTTCTATTAATACTCTAATTTCTAGACAATTCTTCCAATGAAGAAGAGTACAAAATCACCTGTCTACTGCTGGTGTATATTGCAGTTTCCCTGCCTACTCTGTCTTTGGATCCAAATTCTTTCTACAGCCGAGAACATGGAGGTAACATAACAGGATGCTGCTAAGACTGGATTTAAAGAGAGAGTTTCATAACAGGGTGCTTATCAAATATCAATAGGTCTCTGTTTTCTAGTGATGTAGAAGATAGAGATCTATTTGAGTTTCTATTTGAGTTTAGCTTCTGTTAAACCATTGCTAAAAATACACTTGCATATTTCTGCTGTACCCTTTCCCTCCTCTTTAAGTTTAAAAGTTTTATTTACTGATGAAGGTTCTCTCCAAGATGAAAAACTTACTTGGAATCTAAAGACTTATATGATGCAAACACAGTTGGCTTTGCATTATTTGTCCCTCAGTGATAGACATGATAAGATCACATGTAACCAATTTCAGATGGAGATCTGAGGCTGAGGTTTCTTAGGTTTTCTTCTCTTTAATCAGTTAAAAGTGCCTGGAATGTTATTTTATGGGAGTTCTCTGCTCCCTACACCTTTAAGGACTGCTAACTCCAAGTCAGAGAATACCTAGCTAACACACTCATTTAAAGGCAAAATCTAGGGAGTGAAATTCTGTTTAATTAGATAAGTTTCCTAGGCAGTGCTGACCCTTGGATGAGTGCGTGCAATGATATGCAAAGGGATAACAAAGGCAAACAAAGAGAACAGCTTAGCTGGAGAGATGTGGCCTCTAGTTAATATTTATTAATTTAAATATTAATATTTAATATTTTTTAAATATTATTTTAAAGTTAATTTAAAATAATTTATTTTATTTTAAAGTTAAAAGTGAAATAAAACCCAGACACACTTAAGTGCCACATTTCTAGCACACACTAAGTGACACTGTCAGTCCAGGCTAATTGTAACCATCTCTTTCTATTACAACATACGTAATTCACATTTCTATTATAATATTATAATCTCTATTATAATATTGACCCATTTATTAAGTACTTATGTGTCCCCTAATAATGATCTGATTCATGAGCAACTGATCAAATGAACCATTTACACTTTTTATTACAACTTTTAGAATAATTATAATTATAGCAAAACATCGAGGTACCTGGTACTTCTGCAAGAATAACTGATTAATAATTAATAGTTTCCTGTTTGTTTTGTTTATGACAGGTCATCAAAACAACACCCACTGTCTGGCAACTGCAATTAACCATCTATCAGCAGCCATGTTTACTGTTCAGAACAAGAACATTGAGCAGCATCTCAAAGAGTTCCTTCTGGTGAGAACATCAGATGACAACTAAAATGTAATGATTATTTTGAGATGATTTATTGTAAATTAAATCATTAGACTATACTCTTTTAATATACACATCATTCATAATGTATATAATGCACCACAGAATAATAGAAAAACAATAGAAAACACAAAATGCCCCTTGATTGCTCACAACAGGTAGCATCTTCAACCATGCTGCAACTGGGACAGAACATGGACAAAGTTGAAATAAAAAACAGAGACTCAATCAGTCTCCTCCTGGACATGGTAATCAAACTCATATACATATGTCTTATTTTTTATCAGTATTTGGGTGGCATGTTTTGTGTAATTTCAGTTCAGGATTGGTTTCTCATCTAAACTGTCATTTTCAATCTGTTTTAGATAGTGGAGGAGTCACCATTCCTCAGCCAGGATATGTTGGAGGACTGTTTTCCATATGTGCTCCTGCGCAATGCTTACAGAGAGGTGCACAAGACCTTTATCCACACTATGGGATAAACCTGTTAAAGGCAATGTTTTGATTTATGTTAATTTACAACAAAATTGTTTAAAATCTATCACAAAAGTCAAAATCTGTTTCAATTTTGTTATTCATCTTTTCTGGTCTGGATCTTCTGATAAAGTAGTAACACATGTAAGAAAATCAATTATGATCACTTTTTAATCAGAACCACACAAGTCATTTTTGTAAGAGCTGTCTGAAATTTTATTCATAATCTATTCAACCCAATAATCTGTAGTTAATACAGATACATAGATTAGTTTGTCCTGCATTGAGGGATCTACTAAAAGGTAGACAGAAATTTTAACATCTCATCGCTTTCTCTAGAATGTATTAAACAGTAGCGTAAGCCAAAGTCTGCTCTGTGAAGTCTTTTTCTTGTCTACCTCCACTCCTACACATTCTAACCCTAACACTCCTACACATCCTAACCCTAACACTTTTACACATCCTAACCCTAACCCTACACATCTGTGGTCTGCCACACCACAATCAATGAACTGATATTCAGAACTGTACATTTAGATCATGCATGTAAATACTGCACACTATTTGTACATGGAGGTGTGCCAATGTTCTGGAGTCTAGAATTATTCTTTGTTCTCATTATACAGTATTATACATTTTATTTACTGTAATTTACACCATGCTGATTATTGTGACTTACAGCATCTTATAGAATCTGTCAGAAATGGCCTGAACTCTGCAATACTTTCTGCCAAATATCATGACAAGTTAGTGGGAGGGTTAATGGGAGGGACTATGGGAAGGTAATTCATTGTGCTGGAGTCACTACTGTTACTACTAATATTACTATTGCTACTATTACTACTACTGTTACTACAAATATTACTATTGCTACTATTACTTTTTGCATTTATACGGGGACTTGATTACACACAGGTGGATTCTATTTATCATCATCATCAGTCATTTAGGTCAACATTGGATCATTCAGAGATCCTCACTTAACTGAAAGTAAAGGGGCCGAATAATATTGCACGCCCATTTTTCAGTTTTTTATTTCTAAAAAAGTTTACTCTGGCACAGCCCCGGACTTTGCTATAGCTTATTTACTACTGTGGGGTTTTTTTTTATCCTATATATTTATCTTGTTGTCATGGTGACCGGTGTCAGCCAGAAGAGGATGGGCTCCCCCCTTGTGTCTTGGTTCCTCACAAAGTTTCTTCCTCGTGCTCTTAGGGAGTTTTTCCTTGCCGTTGTCAACCTGGGCTTGCTCACTGAGGGCTTGGACTTGGACACTTGTAAAGCTGCTTTGAGACAACATCTGTTGTAAAAGGCACTATAAAAATAAAACTTGATTTGATTTGATGTATGTTGGTGCATGGCGCAGCATCGCTTTGTACCATCATGTACACATTTAGATAAAGCAGCTTTACTGAGCCCATGGGCATAGCCACAGTATGCAGAAATCCACCTGTGGCATTAAAATTGGAGGGCTGTCAGTAGCTGTACTGTGGAGCTATGGGCAAAATTTCTCCTGGTACCTCTAGTCAGCTCCTCCTGCACTAGTCCAGGTGTAGCAGATATCAATGGGTCTGATAGCTCGGGAATAACCACAACAAGGCAATAAACTTGAGAGTTTCAACGTTTATTCTGAACAGAAGAAATGGAGTGCAATTAGCATGCACACACAATGGGAGCTCGCGCTCTCTCTCTCTGCTAATCTTTTTCTCCCATTCACCGTTCACCATGTGACTCCAGGTTCACTCCCATTTTTTAAAATATATATAAGAAAGTTTAAACATACAATACACACCAAGGACATGTAATAATCGATAAATAAAGCAGATACATATGAAGTATTTTGTGATGCTAACAAAGCTAACGAACCAAGAAGTTGCACAACCTGATAACTTTAACCAGTAAAACACTGTTAAACATACCTGAACAGAAAACATGGAGCGCATTTAGCTTGTGCGCGCATACCCTCCCTATCTGTCTCTCTCTACCACGAACTCGGTAAAAAGCCGAATAATCAAACTCTAACGGGTTTCATACTGACTTACTAGACAGAATTCCCCCAAGATAACTCAGAAGACAAAAGAGAATGAAACAGCCCTGCTTACGCGTTCACCACTTACCATGTGACTGAAGGTTTACCGGGAAAGCACACGGTAACTGGACATGGTTCCACACTAATTAGTGCCCCACATACAACCAACAATGGGGAACCCCTAAAAAAATATTAATCATTTACACTAAAATAAGGCTTTAGGAGAGTTCATATCAGCCAACTTCATCTGTTTTAAAATAAAATAAAGAAAAAAATCACAAGCAAAATCATTACTGGCACACAAAGAGCCATGATCTCCCCCTCTGCAGCCAGTATCTGTCACACAGCACATCATCAGGAAGATCTAGGGGGTTCATATTTAAACGTTGTGCTGCATTCAGACAAACTGCCTGGCTTCGTGGATTATGTCGTCCTTGTCTTAAATGATATCTTCGATTCAAACCCAAGATTTTTTGTACAGCTGCCATGTTCATCACACAAGCACCATTGCTAGCATCATTCCAGGTTACTTGTATGTGCTACTGATTAATCAGTCAATTTGATTAAGTGATTAGCTTAATAGTCCAACTTGTAGCAATTTCTTTGCAAAGCATATATTAATTGTGGGCCAGTCATTGTGTTCTTTGGCAAATTTTAACCTATTCAGGACAACGCCTGCACAATTGTACATTTCTTTGGAAACATTACTAAGAGGATACCTAAAAAATTGTGCTATGCTTGTCAAATCAAAACCTTAAACCAATTCCAGGAAGTGATATTTTTGGAAGAACTTATGGCTTGTGCCTCTTAAGGCCATAAATCTAGAGACCAGTTTCTCAACAGAAGGAAGCCATCAGCGTGGATCAGGCACGTCCAGAGATCATGGGTCAGGAACATGGATCTGTGCTATCTCCTGGTGCCTCAACTGTAGGTTGACCGAGTGGAAGGTGAAGAGAGAGGGAGAAAAGATCACAGAAAATGAGGTATTAGGCTTTTTTAATGTAATGTTTACAGAAAAATGTACAATTGTGCAGACATCAAGCAGGTACTCTGCCAGGACTAGCTATGATAGCACAACTAAAATGAAATGAGTCAAGTGAAGAAGGGGATGAATAATATGAGTCAAATGAATGAGGATGCTCATGTACAATGGAGTGAACAGCAGTGAATGTAATTATTCAGCACATTACAGAGAAATGCAATAATGCCACTGTTGTACTTGTTTAGTTTTTTTTACTCAAGTTTGTAAAATGAATCAGTTCTTTTATACACAAGCTTAAAAATAATCTGGTATTACTGATAAATCTGACTTTTTTATTCAGTTGTCTTTTGGAATTGAATTGAAAACAGTCACCAATATAAAGTATATTACAAATATTTGTTCTATATGGTGAGATGGGATAGCGGTGTTTTCTCCATTTCTCCAGTTCCCTCTGGAAGGAGAGCTCCAGGGGACCATTGTGGTGTCTCAGTAATGTCACTGCAGAGCTTGTTATCTTTGGGTTCACATGGACACGGTACTCAGAGGACAACAGGTTAAGATGGAGAGAAATCAAAACAATGTATGCACTTCACACAATAGTTGTGTTTATTATGGTGCAAGCAGACAGTCAAGACTTGGGTTAGTGTTAGTGTTAGCATGTTAGTGTTAGTGTGTTGGGGTGAATGCGTTAGTATTAGCATGTTAGTGTTAGTGTGTTGGGGTGAATGCGTTAGTATTAGCATGTTAGTGTTAGTGTGTTGGGGTGAATGC
>JAOXYF010000019.1:5968652-5978830 GCA_028565775.1 Sternarchorhynchus goeldii
GTTAGGGTTTGGGTTAGTTCTTAATTAAATGAGATGTTAGGGTTTGGGTTAGTTCTTAATTAAATGAGATGTTAGGGTTTGGGTTAGTTCTTAATTAAATGAGATGTTAGGGTTTGGGTTAGTTTTTAATTAAATTAGATGTTAAGGTTTGGGTTAGTTCTTAATTAAATGAGAGGTTAGGGTTTGGGTTAGTTTTTAATTAAATGAGATGTTAAGGTTTGGGTTACTTCTTAATTAAATGAGAGGTTAGGGTTTGGGTTAGTTCTTAATTAAATGAGATGTTAGGGTTTGGGTTAGTTTTTAATTAAATGAGATGTTAAGGTTTGGGTTAGTTCTTAATTAAATGAGAGGTTAGGGTTTGGGTTAGTTCTTAATGAAATGTACTGCATAATGTAAAATCTCAGGTATGAAAAGAAAACAAAAATGGAAGCTGAATCATGTTTCAATGCTTCAAAATTAAATCTGAAATGATATTTTGATACGTCAACATACAACACAGCTTTGTTATCTATCAAAATTACATGACATAAAGCAAAAAGACAAAGAACAGCCAAACCTTAGAACAAAATCAGATAAAAACATTCAAACAGTTCCGGTTATCTGTGACAAAAATTCAAACGACATAAAACAATCCAAACAGTTCAGGTCAACAATGACCAGTCACTAAAACTAAAAACAACGAAGCCTAAATACAAAACGAAATCAAGAGACAACGAAGAACAGGTGATACAAACGGAGAAAACCAAAACACGAACAGGAATGGAACGAAAAAACCACGACACTAGGGGAGGGGCAGTTTTGAGAGAAAGCCATGACACTAGGGGAGGGGCAGATGATTCAAGATTCAAAATTCAAGATTCAAGAGTTTTTATTGTCATGTGTACAGCAGAAACAGGCAGTTACACTGTACAATGAAATTCTTACTTTGCTGTTCCTCCTTTCACCAGTAAGTCTTAGGTAAAATACAAGGGATCTTGGTACTAAATAAAAAATAAATTTAAAAATAGATTTAAAAAATATATATATATATACACATATATATAAAATATAATGCAGTGTAGTAAAATGGGAGAGTTAAAGTTACTTGTGCGTGCATTCAGTATGTTCAAATGCTCAGAGCAGCAGTTCAAAAAGTGCGTATTGCATGTAACAGATGTGAACAGCGTTCAGTGTAAGTGACAAATGTAAACAGTTAACAATAACAGTAAATCTGACAACAGTGTATGTAAGGTGCAGTTATAGTGGAAGTTAACCAGTTCAGAGTGGGAGGGAGGTCAGATCACAGTGGGAGGGAGGAAAGGTAGTGAGTGACGTATTCACCAGCCTGATGGCTTGTGAATAAAAACTATTCTTCAGTCTTGTTGTCCTGGACTTCACACTCATGTAGCGTCTGCCTGAAGGTAGGAGTGTGAAGAGTCTGTGCTGGGGGTGTGTGCTGTCCCTGATTATGTTGTGAGAGAAAGCCACGACACTAGGGGAGGGGCAACTGTGACAGAACCAAATCACTTCCTGAACCATAAAGTCCATACTGGCACCATTTCTTTAGTAGGATCAATTCTAGTGTGTTTAGAATTTTACATAATTCTCTCATATAATTCTTATATAAATCTCATTCTCTCAGCTCATCTCCACTGAAAGATCCACTGCATCTTCAAATGGAATTATTAAATCTATAAAGTAAATGATCTGTTTACTTGATCAGAGTACAACACCATGCCCAACCTTAACCTCAACTCAATCCCCAAACCAAACCTGTAGGACCTGCAGCATGCTCACTGCCTGTGGTTCCAGCTGGATTTGCCATTCTAGACTTCACAGTTTTCCCAGTTTGTCCTGTGCTCTCCTCAGCCCCAACCGCTGACTCACTCTCCCTCAGCAACTTCTGAGAATTCATATTCATATTAGCATGCCCAAATTCCACAAGCAAAGATGTGGCAGCTACAAATGCCCCAGCACCTACCTGCACCATCTTAACGATTAACAATGGTCACCCATATTTTTAACAATGGTCACAAATATAAATAACAATAGTCACCCATGTTTGTAACGATGGTCAGCCTCTCCTTACCTACAACCCATTCAGAAGTCCTAATCATCACCTCCATCATCATTGTAAATACCAATAGTGAATTAGTACAATCAGCCATTATACTATTTTCAGTTGCTACTAAGATGCAACATACTCTCTTGTATTTAGTATCTTCATAATCTGATCCAGGACCTGGAAGAACTCAAATGCCTTCCACAACAGATTATGTATTACCGAGCCAAATACATTAACCAGATGTAGGAAAACCACATGTTGGTCCCTAAACCCTCTTTCTTCATTGTGTGAATCTGATGCCTCATCATACTGCTATGTTCCATACAACCTGCTCACTGAGATTCCTGCCTTAGTTTATCTACCTTTAATATCTATGTGATATCCACACAAATCACAATAAAAAAATCTTGCTCTCCACATTAAGAGTTAAACTGCTTAATACCCACAGCATCCTTCTGCTCTTCTTCTTTGGGATAGTCCCCTTCTTCCACATTATGATCTTTGTCTTCCACAAACATTTCAAGTGTGGTTTATATACACGATATGAAACCCCATTAGGCCCTGCGGCAGAACCAGCCTGACACCACAACTCATATCTCGTACTGCGCTCCTCTTAGATGGCTTTGCATGCGTTTGCCTAACCCTAACCACCCTAACCCTAACCCTAACCCTAACCACCCTAACCCTAACCCTAACCCTAACCACCCTAACCCTAAACCTCTCTCACTGGTGGAACAACCTCTGGCAGCTCCAGCTCCTTTGGTAGATCTTTACCAAATACACACTATAGAAATGCTCCTCTGATCCCGCTTTCCTCCTTTTAACCTCACAGATTTCTGAACATTACAGCATCCCTACAGAAGGCTGCCCAATCATACTCATTTTTTTTCTCTTTTCCCTGAAGTCCTCTGCTCTCACCACCACCAGCTGTCCCTGCTAACCCTTCTGCTCTTTCTGTGTTAATACACTCCTTCTCCTCACCACTGTTTTCTAAGTGACCTTAGCTCCAGAATGTCTCTCTCTCCCAGACACCATCATAGTTCTATCCAACCATTCAACTTTACTCTCTGCCCAGCTTTATTTTTTTTCTCGACAGTTTTACCTTCTATAAGAACTAGTGCGCCTGCTCAAAGAATACATTATTCCCCAAACCTGCCTCAGTTTTCCAGATGGATAACAACTTCAAGCATATTGAAACAATTAAGAGAGATGGAAGTCTTATAAATTGTACAGAACAGTACCCTCCCCTCACCACACTTGAGGCTATGTGGGACCACGTTCAGAATATGAGAGAATACACCACTTTGAGCAAATCCTTATAGTCTTGATAGTTGAACCAGCACAGTGAAGGAGACCAAAACGTGTGTATATGTATGTATATGTGTGTACATGCTTAACCGAGGATCAGGTTTTTTGAAATCTAATATATAACTGAGCACAAATGCCTTCTTTTTTGAGAGAATTTTACTTGTTTCTGAGACATTTTCTATCATCTCTTGTTTTCTTTTTTTGCCATTTTCTCTGTTCACACTCCTACATACCACTACCAATCTCATCTCAACAAAAGAGTAGCAGTTCCTGTTTATGTGTGTTTAAATGCAGATCCAAGCAGGTGTGCACAATTAATGTTGATCAGCTCAAAGGATGCTGGCATATGGAGTTCCCAGGGTTGGGAGTGCCTGCTCTCCTAGTATGCTGCTTGGGCCCCCTTTTGGCTACGAGTGGTACAGACTGGGCCTTTACAATTACATACAAAAAAATGCCAATGAAAACTGAAATGAGTAGAGATGTGTCCGATGGATCCGTTGTTTTGGATGTAGTTAACTAACTAGGAAATCAGCCATTTTCTAGGGTGACTCAGTGCAGGAATTGAAAAAGACACCAGAATATTCATCCTGTAATCTAACAGTGCACTTTAAAGTGTACGAACATGTGCTTTAGTATGTGGTTATCAACTAATAAACCAACAGATGTGTTTATTCTGCTCAGCACAGCATGTTTTCTTACAATAATTAAATAACAGATAATGAAAATACTATTTAGTCCCCACTTCTGAGTTCTAAAATCCCAGAACAGAATGTCCTGCTATTTACAGAAATATGCATTTGCATAATGTGACAATAACATGAATGTGTGTTTTCATGGCTCTTTGAAGATGTCCCAAAATTGTAATTTAATAATTGTAATAATTATTCAGTACCTCTATATAAGAGTCACTACTAGATATCAAAACAAAAGTAATGTTGTATTGTTGTATTTTAGCAATGATCTAGTTGAAATGTCTATTGAACTCCTACTTACTGGCTAAGATACTTTCTATGAGTTGATAACAAAGCACTTTTGTAAGTCCCTCTGGATAAGAGCGTCTGCTAAATGCCTCAAATGTAAATGTAATGTAAATGTTCATTTAATGACAAGTAAAGAAAAGACAGCAATGATAATAAGCAGATGTATTTTGGTATGAGTGCCTGTTACAGTGACGGCCCTTTACTTGTCCACAGGGAGACAATGGTGAGAAAGGACCTGAGGGAGCTGCAGGCAAAGATGGATCACGGGTGAGTGCTGTAAAGTGCTGTAAAGTGCGGTAAAGCTCATTTAAGGTTACCTCACTGCGTTATTGCCATGCTTGTAAATGTGAGCACTTTCAGTATTAGCAATCTGTAGGATGTTCCTTACAGTTCTCACATCTTGCAGGGTTTGACTGGTCCGATTGGTCCTCCTGGTCCTGCTGGTTCCAATGGTGAGAAGGTAGTAATCTCTTCTGTACTTACTTTAATATGATAAATATTCTAACAGAAGTCTCTTTATCAAATTTGTAATTTTCTGTGCTGTGTTGTGCTCTCTTTGATTTGTATACATTCTCCTTCAGGGAGAGTCTGGTCCAGCGGGACCTTCAGGACCACCTGGTGCTCGTGGTGTCCCTGTAAGAATCTCATACACTCACACACATTATCTGTCTCTCACACACTTGCACATTGTTTTCTTTTTTTATGAAAACTGAAGAAATATTTGATCTTTTTTACTCTGAATATGTTTTGTATTCAGCATATGGGGACTAAATGAGCCAGAAGGTTGCTGGCATTTAGAAATCATAAAGAGGTTATACAAATACCTGGTGTCATGGCATTTTCCTGAACTAAAAGAGATATTTTTACGGAAACATTCCCAGACACCTTGCTCTGGATTATCCTCCTCTACAAGAGGAGGTTCTGTGAAACTGGAAGGATGTTCAATGTTCTGTCACTTCCAGTATTCCTAAAGTAAAGTGTTATTTTCTCATAAAACAGATTTGGTTTTGATCAAGATACATTTAGTTGGTGTTTCCTTGCCCACCTCATTTGTAACAAACCAAGATAATAATAAAATAAACTTTGATTTGATTTGATTTGACCTTCACTTTTCAATTTGTAATAAATCTGCAAAGATAAAATTAAAATCAAAATCATGCAAGTTTATTATCTTTCTTGCATTTAACTGTGTCAGATTCTTAACATATTGACATATATGACACATGGAACAAAGGGCTAACATAACCAACAAAATCAATAATGCCAGTTTGTGAAAACAATGGGTTTTTATTAGATTAACTCACTGATTTCAGTATACTTTGATTGTAAAGAGGAACTTTCCATTATAATGCTCAGCTTTCTATTAAAGGCTGTACTTCATTCAGTGTGTTTGTGTGGTTCCACAGGGTGACCGTGGTGAGACCGGGCCTCCTGGACCTGTCGGGTTCGCTGGTCCTCCTGTGAGTGCAGCTGCTCTCAGCCTACTGCTATAGTCAGACCTTTAGCCTCTACTACAGATGTTGGCTTATAGACCAACAATATAAATATAAAGAACTGCATGCAAATGTGTGAAAAATGGAAATCTCATGACTAATCAGCCTTCATTAACGTGTTCAGTGGGAGGTTGGTAACTGGTATCAGATACACAGGTCTTCAGCTCTGTCTGTGAATCTCAACTAAAATTTGCTTGGAGAATTCAAACTCAGATGCAGGAATGTTGTGTTTGGGGTTCATCTCCTGTAACCCTGGTCAGAAAAGTGGTTGCAAAGTATGTTCATGGTCTTTCACCACGGTACTGAATGCCAATGACTGGGAAAATTGCATCCTGCGTTTAGTCAAGTTCTCTCTGGAAGAAAGACTTCATTTAACATATGCAGTTTTTAATGTAAACACCTTATGAAGAGAGTTTTGGAGAAGAGAAAAGGTGATTGTAGAAGCTGGTAAGTAGAGTAGGGTGTGATTTAACAAGCTTTTGGTCTCTCAGGTTAATATGGAGATTTAATTATAAACACTGAATGAAAAGGAATTTTAAACACTGAATTTAAATACTATAATGAAATAATTATATTAGTAATATTGTATAATTAAATAATATTGCAATATAATGAGACAAATATGCAATATGATTGCTACTAAAGCAGATATGAATACATTGTGCCATTATGATGAGAAATATTATGTATTTTACTGAACAAATTGAATCAGCAGTGTAGTTTGGTAATGTTGATCTTCACAGTAAACACTTTCTTTGTTAATAGTTGTGTCTCTCCTCAGGGTGCTGATGGTCAGCCTGGTACCAAGGGGGAGCAGGGGGAGGGGGGGCAGAAAGGAGATGCAGGAGCCCCTGGTCCGCAAGGGCCCTCTGGAGCTCCAGGACCTCAGGTAACATATGAAAACACCAAGCAGAAGTTTCCCCTCTCTATTTAAGCAAATAATATGTAATCTAATAAAGATTTTTAATTTTATTTAAATTGAAAAAGGTTCTGATGTTCAGGAAAACTGCATGTTTAAATGAGGATAATTGAGAATAACTGGAGTCATGTTACAGCCAGTTCAAGTATTTTGAACTGTTCTGCAATAATGAAACATATTCAGTCTCAGCTACTCTTAAGGGATGTTGCATTATATACCATGTGATGCTGTATTGTCTGATCAAATTTTATTTTAGAGGATCCTAGATTAACACTTAGATTAACAGTTGATGACCTAAGATTAGATGGTTTTACAGCACAGATGTATGGCATCAGATCCCTCACGAACCATCTTGATAACATCTGTTTACCTCTTTTTACATCAGTCAACAAAGGAAACTACAACTCTCCAGAAAAGCATGTTACCCAGCTCACCTACCTACCACCTCAGTGTTTCCAGTCATTACTAGAGAAATGTTATTCAAATTGACAAAGGCTCAACTTTTGGAAAATGTTTTGCAAGAATAACTAACAGTCTCTTATCCCTTATTATGCACTAAGTCTGTTGTTCCTTTTTAAATAAACACATCTGATCATATCACAAATATCTTATCTTATTAAACAATCATATTTGATATGTATCTTAATTAATTAAATAATAACATTTCATCTTTGACACATTTTAGGGACCAACTGGCGTTTCTGGACCTAAAGGTGCTCGAGGTGCTCAAGGTCCTCCTGTGAGTAAAACAGTTTTCAGGACACCTGCTGAAAACAAATGTGTTTATGACTGACTCATACTCCACTTTCTTCCCACTAGGGTGCCACTGGCTTCCCTGGAGCTGCTGGCAGAGTTGGACCACCAGGTCCCAATGTGAGTCAGAAGACCCTCTTTATTACCAGGTGTTCTGGAACTACCCACTGACCCACTGGATAATGATACATTTATATGTTTTTGCAATCATAACGGTGAGAGGACAGGCCATAAAGGACAAACATGAGATGTGCAGATGTATGCACTCATCACCTATGATGTATACACTCATCACCTATGATGTATACACTCATCACCTATGCAACAGCAAATGCAAGAACAGGTTTTTCTACAAATTGCAAACGTGCAGAACCTCATAGATGGACCCAACTGCAGATGAAGTGGCACAAGATAGGGAGGATGTTAGGGAGGAGAGGGGAGTGTTAGGGTTAGGGTTAACCCTATCCCAAGATAGGGGTGTAGGAAACAGGGCAGAAGAAAACAGAAAAAGGAAACCAAGCAAGTGAGAACAGGACTTGAATTGAAGAAGTGGAGGAACTAGAGCTCACAGCTCCTCTCACTATACTACAGGGATAGAACAGGACACACCTTCAGAAGGAGAAGGGAGTGTTTGGTGAGGACTTCAGAAGGAGAGGGGAGTGTTTGGTGACGACATTACGGAGGGGAGGGTTTGGCGAGGACATTAGAGAGGAGAGTGTTTGGTGAGGACATTAGGGAGGAAGAAAGGAAGCTGGATCCTTGCCCAACCAGACAAAATCAGTTTACAGGCAAGAAAACTGCAGCCACAACTAACCCAGAGGGAGTGAGGCCCACTAGACTAGATCATGGATCAAACCAGTCTGGGAGCTTGGCTCTAACCACTGTGGCTCAGGGAAGTTGCATGTGGTTGATTCAGGAAAAGAAACAAAGAACAAAAGTCAACTGTAAAAGAGGGGAAGACACCCCAGAAGAAACAACTTGAGGCAGTCATAAGGGAACAAGAAGGGAAAATAGACAAGACAGAAAGAACTTTTAACTTCAGAATACCATGAGCTCGACATATATTTCACACATCAGTACATCATAAAGAGTTGCCTTTGCGAAGCAATTACATAGAAGTGAAGCCATCTGTGGGAGATCAGGCCAAGGAGCACTGATTCATTCCCAGATTGTGGTCTCCCTCTGGTGACCGACTGCTGCCATTGCAAGCCAGTTGTTACAAACATTTGTGAATCTTTATTGCTAGCAGCTTCTTTTCATCAAATTGAATTTTCATGATAAAAATGTGGTACGTTATCACAGCATTTCCTGCAAAAAAACTTGTTGCATAAATTGTGGCTTGCTAATCCAAAGTTGGATTTGGACGTTTCTCTAATTTAAAAAATATTGCAAATTGTGTACATCTGGCTACAATTTTGCCATAACAACTGTAACTCTACAAGACCTAGACAGTTGCTAAATACTGGCCATAGCATAATAAGTATGTGTCAGCTAATCAGCACAATTAATATCCAGAGGAGATAGCAGTGGCAAAAATGGGTGAAAATTTAAAAAAATGAAAGCAGTAGGAACTATATTCAAAGCAATGTGTTTCTGATAGAACTTTACTGTACAGTTCTGAAGAGTGAAACAAAACAAATTGCTAAAGGAGGAGACCTATGATAGAAGCCCTGTCTGATGCACAGCCCCCTAGGAAAATAGAATCAACAGGCAGGTCCAGGGCTCTGAGGCAGGAGGAGCACAGCCATAGGGGACATGGGAGCACACTAGAGGATACGTATCACTGATCAGATCACAAATAAGATCCGGAGGGTTAGGTCTGAAGGGTTAGGGTTAGGGTTAGGTCTGAAGTGTGAAAGCAGGAATGAAAGCTGTAACAGGACCTTATGTCTGGTCAGAAAAAGCCAGAAAAAAACAGCTTCAACCAAACACTGCAACAGGAGAAGGAGCCAGGAATGGCAACTGCAGAGAGTGTAGGATCTGTGGAAGGGAATGGAGTGTCTGTGAGGACCAGAGGGTGTAGGATCTGTAGTGGGGGCTGGAGTGTCTGTAAAGACCAGAGGGTGTAGGTTCTGTTGTGGGAGCTGGAGTGCCTATTTACTAGTGTTCTGTACTTTAGCAGTGTTCTCGTTCAGATATGTACTGAACTCTATCCTATTTACTAGTGTTCTGTATTTTAGCAGTGTTTTCATTCAGATGTGTACTGAACTCTATGTATCAAATATGTATGATTTTATTCTGACCATACGTTACTGAGCGGATGGATTTGTCTCACTCCTGCTTTCTCAGGGTAACCCTGGCCCGGCTGGTCCAGCCGGTCCTCCTGGGAAGGATGGTCCTAAGGGTGTGCGTGGAGATGGCGGACCCCCAGGTAGACAGGGTGATTCTGGCCTGCGTGGTGCTGCTGGTCCTCCTGGAGAAAAGGGAGAGCCAGGCGAGGATGGCCCTCCTGTGAGTAAAACCTTCACATCTCTGCCAACGAGGGCAAATATCATTGTCTAAACTATTGTGATTTTTGTGAGAAATGTTTTTCCTTGAAAAGAAGTGGTCAGGATACTGAATGATGGTTTATCATCCCTCAATGTCCAGTCCTTTCTAAATCTAACTTGTCGGTTTCACTATATATTTCACTATATACGACACTACTGACACAATATATATACTACACCATTGACATTATA
>JAOXYF010000019.1:5980952-6001297 GCA_028565775.1 Sternarchorhynchus goeldii
ATATATAAGTAACTTTCAAAAATTTTTCAAACTCTTAGACCATATGTGCCTCATGTAGTCTTTTCTCTTCCTCTGGCCCTAAACAAAGAGATATCTCTTTATCTACAGATATCTTTATCATAAACCATTTTGTTTCCTGTCATATCTACAAAATCTGACATACACATGGACTGGGGTTAGTGAAATCATAAACCCGAAACCCTAACCCTAATCTGACATACACATGGACTAGGGTTAGTGTAATCCTAACCCTAAACCCGAAACCCTAACCAAATCTGACATACACATGGACTAGGGTTAGTGTAATCCTAACCCTAAACCCTAACCCTAATCTGACATACACATGGACTAGGGTTAGTGTAACCCATCCTTAACCCTAAACCCTAACCCTAATCTGACATACACATGGACTAGGGTTAGTGTAATCCTAACCCTAACCCTAATCTGACATACACATGGACTAGGGTTAGTGTAATCCTAACCCTAACCCCTAACCCTAATCTGACATACACATGGACTAGGGTTAGTGTAATCCTAACACTAAACCTGAAACCCTAACCCTAATCTGACATACACATGGACTAGGGTTAGTGTAATCCTAACCCTAGCCCTAAACCCTAACCCTAATCTGACATACACATGGACTAGGGTTAGTGTAATCCTAACCCTAGCCCTAAACCCTAACCATAATCTGACATACACATGGACTAGGGTTAGTGTAATCCTAACCCTAAGCATACAGTTATCTGCAAGAGGCACTAATATTGCTGTATACCGTGCAAATAAAACCCAGTGTAGTCATGGATAATGTGAAAATGGCTTGTATTCTCTCCCAGGGTCCTGATGGTCCATCAGGCCCTCAGGGTCTTGCAGGACAGCGTGGTATTGTTGGTCTGCCAGGACAGCGTGGTGAACGAGGCTTCTCTGGCCTTCCTGGGCCTTCGGTACGTCATAATGGACACCCTTTTGATTCGAAATCAATAGCTAAATTATTGTATTACTGTTATTGTTAATAATAATAATAATAACAATAATAATAATAATAATAACTAAATATTTTGTGTGTAGTCATCAGAGTAAAAGTTAATCAAAATATAAAATGTTGAAAAACAATGCATAAATACTAAAAACATTTATGTGAGAGATAAATGTGCATATTGCCAAAGACTGCATATTGTACTTTTGAGATTCATTTACATGCACAACAATACCATTATTACTAGCAAAAACCAGGCTGTAATGTTCATTTGATTATGGTGTTTATACCTGCATTATGGTGTTTTTGGTGGTAGATGAACTGAGGAAAGATTAAGACATTCAAACAAATCCATAGGATGATACAGAAAGGGTGGCATCACCTATTGTGTGTAAAAATCATATATAACATCCTCTCATAATATCTCATGGAATTTGTGACCTGTTTGCAGGGAGAGCCTGGAAAACAGGGGACTCCAGGGGGACCTGGAGATCGTGGACCTCCTGGACCCGTAGGATCTCCTGGACTAACAGGACCTGCTGGAGAGCCTGGTAGAGAGGTCAGACAGTAGATATGTAAATGAGTTAGGGTTAGGATTATCTAGCAGTATCTCTTGGCTGTGCAGAATGCACTGTTGAATTAAAGTTCTGAATGGAAATTGAACGTGGATTTGATAATGAAGAATATATTTTCTCTTTTGCATGTTCTCTCGCATTTAAAGTTGCAGATTCTTAGTGAATCTTGATTGTAGGTTCTGAGTGACTCCTTTGTAGCTGTTTCATGTGGATGTGAAGCACCTGGATTAGGATTAGGGCATGGCCTCATTAATTCATAAACTGAGTTCTTTTTAACCCCATGAAAAACTACAGTATCGTGACATGCTACCCACAACATTGGAGACTGATTTTACAAGTAAATTTTTTAAAGTATAAATGAAGTTTGATTACATTTAATCGGATCTGAACAACAGAAGAAATACAGTTTGCTCTTGGATATAAAGTTCAGATTTAGTAACCCTATCCCTGTGTTAATAAAAAGTAACAATGAAATACAGATTAGTGTTCTGTTAACTTAGTATTTGAATTTTTAAAGTGAAAACAAATATGTTTTACAGGGTTTGGAAAAGTTAGGGTTAGGGTTAGGTTAGGGTTAGGTTAGGGTTAGGGTTAAGGGCTAACCCTAACCCTCTGATCTCTTGTTAGGGTTAGGGTTAGGGTTAAGGGCCCTTAACCCTAACCCTCTGATCTCTTGTTAGGGTTAGGGTTAGGGTTAGGGTTAAGGGCTAACCCTAATCCTCTGATCTCTTGTTAATACTATTAGATTAACTGATTATTAATTAATCATGTAGTTTTTACAATACAGTACAATACAGTCTTACAGAAGTAAACAGGTGAATTTAAAAGTTCAAGAAGAAATTAACTATAAACACCCCTTGCTGTTATACAGGGTAACCCAGGATCTGATGGTCCTCCTGGCCGAGATGGTGCACCAGGAGTTAAGGTTGGACCTCACTGCGTACCTGATCATCCTCTCAACTACTTTGTTGTTTAACCCTAACACTCATATGTTTATTATAGTATGATATATAGATATTGATTATAGCATGATATATAAATATTGATTATAGTCTGATATATAGATGTTGATGGCTGTGTGCTTAATGCTGGTTGACAGGCTGTTTTGCTGTGTTGAAGGGCGACCGTGGTGAAACTGGCACTGCTGGTGCTCCTGGTGCACCGGGGGCCCCAGGGGCCTCAGGTCCAGTTGGTCCCACTGGTAAACAGGGAGACAGAGGACAGGCAGTAAGTCCATGTTTCATTTGTAACTAAAATCCGCTTTGTTATTTGATGCCTGCAGTGACTCTTTGAGGACTTTTGTCTTTCTGGACCCTATACCACACACTACACCACACCCAAGATCACTCCCAACACCACTCCCTACACCACACACCCTACACACTACAGTACACCCTAGACTACACCTAACACCACACCCTACACCACACCCAACACCACTCCCAACAGTACACCCTACACCACATGCACCACACCCATCCAGGACAAGGCATGGACTGTGTCAAGTATTTTTTGTGCTTTTGTAGGGACCCCAAGGACCTGCAGGACCTCCAGGACCTGCTGGAACAAGAGGAATGGCTGTTAGTATTTAGTATTTATACAGACTTCTGTCAGGATGGACATTAAGAACATAATCAAGATGCTCAATATTTTTCAAATACGTGGTTACTAAAGACATCCAAAAAATGTAAATTTAAAACAAATGCTACATTGATTACTAAGAAAAGGCTATATCTGTACTCACCAGGGGCCTCAAGGGCCACGTGGTGATAAAGGAGAGTCTGGTGAAGCTGGAGATCGAGGACAGAAGGGTCATAGAGGGTTCACAGGTCTCCAGGGTCTCCCTGGGCCTCCCGTATGTCACTTTGTCTTTGTGAATTTTGGTTGCTATATCTCAGGATAGGGTTCAATCTAAGGATAGAGTAACAGATACTATAGTGTTATAGCATTTTAATATTGTAACAGGTTTCCTGGTTAAAATTTTCTTTAAACTGTTGTAGTTTGTTTCCTCAGTGAGCATGTGTTGTTCACTCACAGGGCCAGGCTGGTGACCAGGGTGCCGTTGGACCAGCTGGGCCGAGTGGAGCAAGAGTGGGTGTCTTCCCAAGTGTCACATTATAGAACATATTATACACATTATAGAATATATTATACACATTATACACATCAGGAAAAGAATTCTGCTGCACCACTTCCCTTCTTCTCACTTTTTATCTCTGTGTAGGGACCACCAGGTCCGGTTGGTCCATCCGGAAAAGATGGAGCCAATGGCCTGCCTGGGCCGATCGGACCTCCGGGACCCCGTGGTCGTTCTGGAGAGACTGGGCCAGCTGTGAGTAACACGGCTGTTCATCCAGCATTATCATTAAATAAGAGTATTAGAGTGACTCCCCACCTCCAAAATGTGCTGGTGTAGCCATGTACTGTGGATATATAAACTTATAATTATTTTTAAATAAAATGCAAATTAATTAATCACTATGACCATGCAATAACATAAGGAGAATGGAAACATAAGTCTGTTGTACATTTTTTTCTTTTTCTAAATAATTTCTAATGTGCCTGGGCTGTGCTCCAGTCTGGTTTATGTTTAGAACCTCATATATCTATCATATCTACTGCATTATGATCCGGCTCTCTCTCCTCTCTTAGGGTCCTCCTGGTAACCCTGGACCTCCTGGACCTCCTGGTGCTCCTGGACCTGGAATCGATATGTCTGCCTTTGCTGGTCTGTCTCAGCCTGAGAAGGCCTCTGATCCCCTGAGGTTCATGAGAGCTGATCAGGCTGCAGGAGGCCTCCGCCAACATGATGCAGAGGTGGATGCCACCCTGAAGTCCCTAAATAACCAAGTCGAGAGCATACGCAGACCCGATGGCTCCAAAAAGAACCCTGCTCGCACCTGCAGAGACCTGAAGATGTGTCACCCAGACTGGCCGAGTGGTGAGATCATACTAGAACAAAGACAACATATAAGAAAACAGAAGTTCTATTCACAATATTTTAAAGATAAAAACACTTTTAGTGGCTCAGAAAGTGTTAATCCTGTAGGGAAATTATTTTTCAACATTAGTAAATGAAATCTCTTCTTGACACTTCCAAGGTAATGATCATAATTCTTCACTGAAAGGAATTAATTCTTATATACATTCTAACTTCCCTGTATAAATATTAATTTATCTTTTCCTCAGTGTATTCACTCAGCTAACAATGATTTCCTTACCCATGTCACAAATCACTGTAAAAACAGTCAAATGCAGGGTCAAAATATATTCCCGTACACACTAATTGTACAGATGTTGATAATGAATCAATTATACACAGCAAATCCATGTGCTCATTGAATAAGAAATATTTAAGGTGCATTGTACAGAAGACAGGTAGAAGACAAGCAATTCTCATAAGAACAGAATACAATAGAATATAATAGAGTTTTTTTTCACTGTAAGACTGTGTGAGAACAGAATTGTGTGTGTGTAGTAATGAGTGTGATGGCTGTAATTAGTGAGACTTAAAAAGGCTTAAACAGATTAGACACAAAATACATGTCTGGTTAACATTCCTGGGAGATGGAAGAAACTGCCAGTGGAATGGGATTCTGGGTACTGGACAAAAGCCAGTTCTGTTGGTAAAGAGTTGTAACACACCGCATGTATGTTGAGGACATTTTTGTGAAATTGTTCACTATTGCTTCAGTAACATATGTTGATATGTAATGAGAAACTAAGTACAGTGTTATTAATTGATCACCATAAACTCCTATGCAAACTCTTGCCAGGAGAGTACTGGATTGATCCTAACCAGGGCTGCACCATTGACGCCATGAAGGTCTTCTGCAACATGGAAACTGGTGAAACTTGTGTCCATTCAAAACCTGACAAAATCCCTCGCAAAAACTGGTGGAGCAGCAAGAGTAGTGAGCGCAAACACATCTGGTTTGGGGAGACCATGAACGGTGGATTCCATGTAAGTCTTCTTATTTTTCATGGGCTTTTCAAGGTGTTGCCCAAGATTCAGATGTGTGTGCCAGATTATGTTGGTTAGTAAAATCAGAATGTATGCCAGATTATAGTGATTTGGTATGTCGTGGTTAAATGTTTCCTACTGTTGTTGTACCAGTTTAGGTATGGTGATGACAACCTGGCTCCTAACACAGCCAGCATCCAGATGACGTTCCTGAGACTGCTGTCCACAGAGGCTTCACAGAACCTCACATATCACTGCAAAAACAGTGTGGGTTACATGGACCAGACCACAGGCAACCTGAAGAAAGCACTGATTCTGCAGGGGTCCAATGATTTAGAGATCAGAGCTGAAGGGAACAGCCGCTTCAGATACAGTGTGCTAGAGGATGGGTGTATGGTGAGAAAGCCGTATTTATACTTCTGAAAACTAAAGGGATCTCAATTCTCTGGTAGATGATGAAAAACCAAAGGAGGGTGATGGAGAAGTGGAATTTATTTGGGACAAATCCAAGATCGCACTCATATGAGCAGTACCATGAAACATAGAAACAATAACAGAACACGTAGGCAGAGACACGAGCACAGGCATAAACACAAACACAGATACTCCCTGGAATAACTAAACGTACAGAGACACGAGCACAGGCATAAACACAAACACAGATACTCACAGGAATAACTAAACGTACAGAGACACAAGCACAGGCATAAACATGAACACAGATACTCACAGGAATAACTAAAGCACAGCAATATGAACATCCACAAACATTCACAAACACCAACAGTAATCAACAATGAGAATGAAGACAGGTGGAGACTAAGTACCAAACATAATTAACCAAAAACAGGAAACAGGTGTGACTAAGGCTTGTGAAAACTAAAACACGAACAGGACTGGAATGGAGTGAGTTGCCAGGGAGACCACAACACTATGGGAGGTGAAAGTGTGACATTAATCATGTTGTTTTTACATACATTGAGAGAATGCTACAGTTCTGTTAGTTTGACTAACCACATAGGTGCAGTGGTGGGCAGGTTAATATTATTTATGATATATAAACGATACAATTATACAAAAAGGACATCAAAACAATAACAATAATAAAGTGATTGTAGGCTAAATTTAATTCTTTTTAGACAAGCAAATATGAGGAACTGTCCTTGTGTTTTATTAAAAATCCTTTACATACTCTTATCTGACATGTATCTTTGAATTGCTTTTATCAGTGCTTATCAGTTCTTAGTAGATACATTCTCTTATCATTTCTTACAGTTCTTAGTAGATACATTCTCTTTCAGCTTGGCATAATAAGACATTCATACTAAAATCATTATATTACCATTGATTTTATTTTCTTTCTTCTCCCTGCAGAGCCACACAGGGCAGTGGGGCAAGACAGTGGTGGAGTACAAGTCTCAGAAGACCTCTCGCTTGCCCATTGTGGACATTGCTCCTATGGACATTGGTGGAGCTAACCAGGAATTTGGAGTTGATGTCGGTGCAGTCTGCTTTTTATAAAGAGGGGGATGCTTGGAGAAACAAGAAAAGTAAAGAAAGAAATAACACATTCAAAAGGAATAAAAGAAGAGAAAATGAAGATCAAGACATCTGTTTTTTAGCAGGACTTCTAAACTATTTCCAAATTATAATCTTAGGATACCTGCACTGATAGCCATCAGCTTTATGCATCCATGATTGAATACCACACTGCCAGATCCTCCGGTTATACCATCCTACATATACCACACTGCCAGATCCGTTATTGCCTGTGCTAGGGTCAGGGTTAACGTTAACTCTAACCCCAACCTTTTCTGGATGCTCCTGGACACTAGGGTTAGGGTTAACGTTAACTCTAACCCCAATCTTCTCTGGATGCTCCTGGACACTAGGGTCAGGGTTAACATTAACCCTAACCCTCTCTGGATGCTCCTGGACACTAGGGTTAACGTTAGCCCTAATCCTCTCTGGATGCTCCTGGACACATCTGCTCAGAAAAGAGAACATGTCAGAGTAACAGAAGATGAAATGCATGTCTTGGTATTATTTATTTATTGATAAGGTGCTATTCCTGTTGTGTCTGTATATTTTTTTACTCCATAAAAAGTCCTTTTCTCTGTAACTATAATCGACAAACATTTTTTCCCACTTTATCTCCACAATGCCTAAAAACATGTACTTTAACAAATTGAACCCCAATATTTAAATGCAAGGGTTCTTTCCCTTGTCATGTAGATTTTATCAAATGACTGTTTTAAATACAATCAGTGGTGCTATTGTTAAACAGCCTGTAATACAAGCCACCATACATAGATAGGTAGATACATAGATCATGTGTATATACAGTATATATGTAATATTTGCATACATATATACCTTGTTTGAAAAGTAGGTTATCATTTTAGTTATATTTTGTATAAATATGGAGGGAAAATCCACCAGACCTTCATGATTATGTGAACTGGAGCATCTTAGTTCTTATACAGATATATTTTGATTAAATCCCTTTTTGCAATTCTTTAAAGCTAGGGTTAGTGTTAGTAGGGTTAGGGTTATCCTAACCCTCATGATAATAGAATAACGACACATTTGAGAAAACAAATGTAAGAAAAGTCACAACTCAGTTTTATAGAACCTGGGACCTCCATGTCAAATGTAGAGGTTCAGAGGCTTTCTTACAGTGTCACATTCTATTTCCCTTACCACCTTTACCTGCTAAAATTCCTGCCAGGAAAGGGGTCATGGGGTCACCTTCTGTTCCAGCATCCATTCAGGTAATAGAGGCATCACACTACTCAAGGGAAAGAGTCAGATGAGGAAATCTACCATGCAGAGGCAAGGTTAGGAGGTCTTTATAAATACATGAGTGTGTATATTATTATTATTATTATTATTATTATTATTATTGTTATTATTATTATTATTATTATTATTATTTGTTAGTCTTTATAAATGTAAATTAGAATAAAATGTTTTAATGGTTTTTTTTTTTTTTTATTTATTTTTGTGTTTTAATCCCCTGTGTTTTTCCTGTTTTTCTTTGGTGGGTGGAGGTGAGGGGGGTCTTATTTGTATCCAAATAATTGTGCTTGATCAGTTTTGATCAATTCTTCAGTTCAGTTCAAATGTTCCTTTGCTTTTACACCTGTGATGTGTGATGTGAGTTTTTGCATGTATGGTAATTACCTTCAGGGGACGTTTCATATAAGGAGTAATAATGGTGGGCTGTTTTGCCTGTATGGTTAGACCTTCAGGGGAAGCACATTATGTCTCATATAAGGAGAAATAATGGTGGGCTGTTTCAACTTTCTTATTCTTGAATTAAAGGCACACAAACAGATGAGATCATTTGTTTATGTAAAATAGCTTTTGTTGTTGTTCTTATTTCGAATAATAGTTTATCGCATGGTAGAGCCATAATTGTTTCATTTTGTGAAATGATTGTCATCTTGTACCTCTCTTGTACATCTTGTTTTTCCTGATCTTTCACATTAGCAATAAAAGAATCATTTCTATTGACTATATTATGTGCTTATGTATTGTTTTCTTTTTATTAGGTTATATGTAACATTTTCAGCATCTCTGTTGGCCCAGTTTTTAGAGACTAGCCCAGCAAAGAAACTACGCTTTCTCCACATCTGCAGTTGTTTATTACTGCACTCATCATTCTCTATCAAAGCTTATACTTATTATAAAACTTATACAGGGTCAGCATCAATTCATGTATTTTAGCAGTGATCTAGTCCAAAGGTATACTGAAATCTATTCTACTTACTGACTCGGATACATTCTGTGAGCCAACAACAAAGCACTTTTGTAAGTCGTTCTGAGTGTAAATGTCAAACTGAAAATCTTTTTTTCCATGGACAGTGTGATATCTTTACAAATAAGGATATGCAAGCAGGTCTAGAGAGCTGATTTTTTGTTGATGGGAGAGTCAGGATCCTTTCATATATGACCTGTTCTGTTCCTGCTTCTTCACAACACTTGGTTTATGACTAGAAGATTTTGTTGCATTCAGGTTAATATCACTGTCTTGAATTATTAAGGTAAAGAATGATTTCTGCATGTTAGAATGTTGCACAAACATTTGTCATAGAAATATTTTTTGTTTGTCTTGCAAACTGGAAAATAATTCATTTGCATGTTATTTGCTTTCATTGTTAAATGTATCAGCCAAGCTAAAGGATTGTGTAGTATGTAGTAATGTGAATAGTATCTAAAAAATGTAATTGCATGTAGTTACACTGTAAACTCCAGATGGCACTCTAACATTAGATGTCTTAGGTCTTTCTTTATTACAGTAGTGACTAAGAACTGCTGTGTGTAATGCTTGTTACCACACTTAATGACATGATGTATTAAATGCCACCTCAAAAGATGCCTTATTAATGTCACGAATATCATGCAGATACCAATTTAACAACAAATCCAGAGCTTTGCAACAGCTGGAGCTGTAGGAAGTGAGGCCATAACAGTCCAGCTTTAGCCTCCACAGCAGGAGTTGGTCTAGTACTTCAGAACCAGTAAAACATTCCAATGTCACATGAACACCACTCTTCATTGTGAACATTAGATTCATTTCTGCATACCTGATCACTGCTTTTACTCTAGAACCACCAAAGTTTTTGGCCACAAAGCTCTAACAGTCTCACCTCAAAGTTCTGACGATCTTACCTCAAACTTCTAATGGTCTTACCTCACAAGACTCATAAGAATCCAGGAATTTTCTGGATCCTGCAATAGCATCTATACTCAATTATAATCTGATGAACTGAAACATGTCTGCTGGAAATATAAACTTCTTGCTTAATTTAAATTGGCAAAATGTGTCAAAACCCTAGGAGATTGAACATCAATCAAAACTGATGCTTTTAACATTTCGTCACAGTTGAAGACTGTGTGATAGCTGTGAGTACTGCTATGTGCCTGGTCTGTGCTTTACATAGTACACCACATATACAGTGACCATAAAGAACCATACAAACATGGTGACCAGCATAGCCACGTCAGTTGTTCTGCGCTTCATGCTACAAAAATTGACCCCTGAGTCCAGAAGCTTCACCAGTGGCTGCCCCGTGTAGGTGGAGGCACCACCTGGTTCGTCCCAGCGGCTCCACTCGCTGGATCCCCGGGCTGAGCTCTCGCACACGATCCCGCTGACCGTTTCCGCCTCCAGGTTGATCTTCTCCATCACTTCCTGCAGGGAGCAGTCACAGTGCCAGGGGTTGTGGTAGAGCCGGGTCTTTGCTTGAGTCACACCGAATTCCTCCTGCCTGGCATGTCGGAGTTTGTTGTGTGAGAGATCGAGGAACTGCAGCTCAGTGTTGAGGTGACGCAGCGCTCCTGAGTCGAGCGAGTCGATCTGGTTGTGAGACAGGTGCAGGTCCTGCAGGTGCAGGAGATCCTGGAAGGCCTCTTCAGGAAGTGTACGTATAAGGTTGTGCTCCAGGTGTAGTGAAACTGTTTCCAGCGGCAAATCCCGAGGAACCTCATGCAGACCAGCAGCAGCACACATCACAGACTGGCTCTCCCATACACAGCGACAGCCCTCGGGACACACCAAAGCCTCCGCAGCCCATCGGCCTGCACCCAGAAGGGCACACAGCAACCACACCACACTCAAGGCTGGGAACATCACTGCAGCATCACCCTTTACACACACCTGGAACACAAGGGCTGCCTGAACAGAAAACAAATGTACTATATTCAACATCTATTATCAAAGAGAGACAGAAAGTCGACAGGTAATGTTACTGTTATACATACAAAGCACAGAATGTTAGAATTTGTATTAAAGTCTTACACATCACTTCAATACAAATCACTGGATGCTTAGTTTATCATGTTTTATCTGATAAGGATTATGAAAGCTGTCCTTGTGCACTAATCATATATCAGGAAATTCAACACATGCATTTTTGCTGTCAGGAAAGTAAACGAAAAAAACGAAAGAGCACAATACTACCACAGCTAAACATGCTTACTTGATAAAACATGCTTATAAATCATGTTTACTATATAAAACATGCTTACTACATAAAACATGCTTACTATATTAAACATGCTTACTATATTAAACATGCTTACTTTATAAAACACTGCCCAGCTACAGAGGCCCATTTTAACTGAATATCTTTAGCGTGTGAACTGTAAGAGGTGCGCTGGCTAAACCAAATGGAGCATGTGGGCATATTTCATGTTCCAAAAGCAAGACCAACATAAACAGTGTTAGCGATCACTCTGCTCTGTTCTCATCCACAATTTTATTTTGTTAATTTTTGTTGCATTATGATGAGATCAGCCACAAAAGGTGTCCATTGTAGTTCTTTAATCACTTAAATATTTTTATCTGGCAAATTAGGAAAATACTTTATGTTATAATAAGAACTTATGTATTCATACCAGAATGTAATGTTAAAACTGCTGTGATGTTGATAATAAAAAATGCACACTGATGTTTTAAATGATGTTGATAATGTTATAGTAACGTATGCACACTGAGGAGTTAAATTATGTTAATACAATTACAGTAATGTATGAGCCTCATGACATCATGACGGTACTTTGGAACAGCGTGACACATCTAGTCCATCATGAGGAAACCATGTGGAACCGTTACACTAGTACATGCATGTTGGTGGCAGAGAGGTTACATGATATACATATCATGTCAGAGTTTCTTAATCAAAGAGGGGTAGCATTTGAGCATTGTGGAATATCTGTACATAAACACATATTGGGTGCATCTGTGGAATATCTGTATATAAACCCATATCAGGTGCATCTGTGGAATATCTGTACATAAACACATATCAGGTGCATCTGTTTACATCAAATACTGCAGTACAATAATCTTCTACACTGTTGTGTGTTTGGTAACCATGTTTTGGGTAATATCAGAACTGTTTTCTTCACACTAACATCCAAAACATTAGACTTGAAGTCTTTTTGCTGTTAACTTGGAAGGTCTGTAAAGCCAACAGGCCTTTGATGTATGGTACATTCAGCACACACAGCCATGAAAACCTTTCCTGAAAAAATTTTCTTATAATGCCAGTGTCATTATGAGCCTCACAGTCCACAGGTGTTCCACATCTAAAAGTGTTCAAACCCTGAAAAATGTTTCCTCACAACAGTTTAGAAAATCTGTATGTCTAAACTCTATCCTGGATAATTCTCCTTCGATAAATTATGCCACTGTTTCGAAGGCTTTCAGAAATTCACTACATGCTGAAGTTACCAACGACAGGCAATAATATCCTCAGTCCTTCTCTGATAGTATAAATGCTGGAGACAAACTTCATGGCTGTCAGTACACAGTTTGATTCAGTTGGGTTTTTTTCCAGAGTGCAGTCAAGGAAGCATAATGACTGAAATATAGACTTTACAAGTACAGACCTTCTTATAAATATAAACCTGCTTACAAAAAACAAAAAAGGGTATCTAATGAACTGTGCTTTTTACATTTGTGTTATGTACAAGCTATAAACTGAAAATATAATTTGATATTAAGATAATTCGATATTAATGTAGGCAAACACTGCTGCATTTCCCCGTACACATTAAATATTAACTCTTTAACTATTAAATATAATTAATTATTACTTACCTGAGCTTATTTTCCACTGTCTTGGATTGTGCAACGAAGAGATAGTATCTCTTCGACATTTCGTTCCTGAAAATGTGTTAAGCGGTATAAAAAAACAGAAACGCATGATGTAGCAGCGAGTGCAGCAAAGTAAACGTCATCATAATCATTATCATCATATTTGATATATTATACGAATTATTACCTCACGGCGAGCTCTGGTTCTTAAAATATATCGCTGAATTCAAATGACAAACATTCCTAGATAAAAGTGCCATTCTATGGTGTCACATCTTCATCGTAACTTATTAAAACTCGTATATGTACACGCACCTGTGACCTCAGACTTTGATCATGTCTGAACGAAGTCTTTTTGTGACAAGATTTGTAGTTAAAAAAAGAGATAAAATGTATATCATGTCTGATTACCCCACTGAAACGAAAAACGCAGAAAACACAGTAGACGAGGAACTTCTTGATGTTTCCACAGCCCCGCCCACGGATGCTAAAAGACAAACACGTGTGATGTCTTTAGTTATTTCGACTGCGAATGTTTGACTTACAAAATTTCTCAGATTAAATAATGGTAATGTTGTAAAATGGTAAAATGCCAAGTTTTTATAAACGTTCTAAAGTGTTTAAAAGCTCATCAGTTACTTCGTAGACATTTTTGTCCTCTTAAACGCCAGGTTTCAAGTGACAATTTAAAGTGAAACTGGTAAGACTGTTAGCTTGCATTTTAGCAAATTTTGCAGTCACCCAACTTTTAGGGAAATAAGATTCACTGAAATGATAAACATTATAATGGATAGAATGGATGTGATGCACAAGTTCTTCATTGGATATAGATCAAGTGTGACCAATCAAGACACATATTCTTTTCACACCCCTAATATCTGTGGTTGGCATGGGTTACAAGTTCTGCTTCCTAACATTTATTTGCTTTCTGTTGTTTAAGCAATGCTGTCATTTGTCTGGTTTATTCTTAACACTTTATTTCTGACCTCAACAGACTCCTTTAGATTAAAGGTGATACAACAAACGGCTGATCTGTGGTGTATCACCTTTAATCTAAAGGAGACCATCTGTACCATTAATTTAATCTAAAGGAGACCATCTGTATGTTACACTACTGCCTATTAGCAGAATGATACACTTACAGACAGAAAAACAGTCACAGATAGATCATAGACATGCATTCAAACCCAGACACATAAAAGAATAATTACAGACAAACCAGACACACACAGACAGAAAAAACAACCACAGACAGACTAGACACACACAAACACAGAAAAACAACCACAAACAGACCAGAGACACACAAACACAGAAAAACAACCACAGACAGAACAGAGACACACAGACACAGAAAGGTTTAATTGCTTTTATCCCCAGAATTTCCATGCATGACAGCAGCAGCCAGTCCAATCCTCTTCTACAAACAACTCAATTCAACTCAGCTTACACTTTTCCAATAGCTCCTGTCCACATCCCACATTACCATATACAGCAAGAGCTAAAGGTTGCCAGAATTTCTGCATACTTCAGCCTAGCTAGAACTTCTCTTTGTTGTTATTGAATGTTTTAAAACAGATCACTTTCAAATAATTTCATACTGTACCAAGATATTTATATATCTGGTTGTTTACATATTTCATGGTGAAAAGCTTTTATCTGTTAATATTTAATTTTTACATTTCTGATTCTTCTCTAATTCTGATTTTATGCACCAACAGAATTGGTGAGTGTTTGAAATTACTGTGACACTAACTGTCACTGAGGAATGTGTATGAGGTAGTACGAGGAATACTAGAGAACTGAGGAACACGAACAAGCTGTACTACAGAACTGAGGAACACGAACAAGCTGTACTACAGAACTGAGGAACGCGAACAAGCTGTACTACAGAACTGAGGAACGCGAACAAGCTGTACTACAGAACTGAGGAACACGAACAAGCTATACTACAGAACTGAGGAACACGAACAAGCTGTACTACAGAACTGAGGAATACGAACGAGGTATATTAGAGCTGAAGAACTGAAGAGTTCATTGTCTTGGACGTCAAAGTCTTATGTTGGTGGAGGAGAAATTATTAGTTTATCTTTAAATAAAATTTTTTAAAAAGTAATAAAAGTAATTTAAAATGCATAATTAATAAATATTTTTTATAAACCATTTATATACCTTTTTTTACAAATGGATGTGTAAATACCTAACTGCATCTGGTGTTAAACACATTTAAGGTCAAACAATAAAAACTTACAGTTATGCAATTGCTATCCAGAGACCAGTAGATTAATGCTTCACTTTCACCACTTTGCTACCATTCACACAAACTCTGCTGTTGTATTTCACTGTTGGCTTAAAGCATGAATTGAGCAAAGCAGCAAATGCAGAATGAAAGCTGGAAGGAATGAATCAGCCTGACTATGTTATGTTAATATTATGTTAATGTTGTGTTTATGCTGTGTTAACTGGAACATTATCTGCAGTGTTCATTTCTGTGTGAGTCCTGTTGTTTGTGATATCTGGTATTATCCTTAGCTGAAAACTGGTTATCTAAACAAGCACTCCATTGGTAAATGTGCAGCATACTGACAGATGGACAGAGTAATGTAGTTACTGTGTCCAACACTCATGGCACCAGGACCACAGTTTTCCATCGCAGCTACAAGCCACAGAAGACAGCAGCTCTCAGTGGGATATCGGAAACTGCGCGACAGTTCACGGTGCCTGTCGAGAATCCTGCTAGACGTTCTGTGTAGTGGAACGAGATTCAGATCCAACTCCAACAGTGCCCTCACTGTGTGTCAAACTCTGGTAAAACAACATAATAATGATACAGTTGTTTTTTGTGAAAAAATCAAGCTGAAAGCATTATTTTGGTTATACTAAAAAGACTAGACTGTGTTTATATACATGTTCGTGTGTGTTAACATTGTGGGATGTCATGTGCTGCCAATCTCACTGCCTAAGAGGGCGAGAGTGTACAGAGCCACGAAACCCTGTAAGAACACACATATTACACATATAGTGCACATCTCTCATAGTTAAGAACACACACATCACACACATCTCTCATAGTTAAGAACACACACATCACACACATCTCTTATAGTTAAGAACACACACATCACACATATCTCTCATAGTTAAGAACACACACATCACACACATCTCTCATAGTTAAGAACACACACATCACACAGCACTACTATTTAAAATTCAATTTAAAATAACCATAAATGCAAACCTCTGTCTCTCCCTTCCAATGGGTGGTCAAATCTTTTTTTCTTCACACTCATGCCTTCTCAAATATATATATACATACACACACACACACATATCAACTGAATTACAGATGACTAACATTTTAATTGATTTTGTTTTATACTTTTTTATTATACTTACATAGAAATGTTCATCAACCTACTTTGCCTCTATTTTGCACCCAGTTTTAGTGATACAAGAAATTTCAGTGATAAAAGTGAAAATTCATTCAGTCATGCTGGAGGAACACAGGTAAAGGTACAGGTAATCTTACTCTACCTACTTCTCTAAAACTTCAGCCTCTGTGAGATGCGCAATTACAAACCTCATAACTTCACCTCATAACATCAACATTTCTGAGACAGCAGTAGCTAAGCTCACACTAGCATAGGATTCACATTAAGGAATAGGAACTAGCATAGGAAACACATTAAATTCTGAAGCTGTGCTGAAATAAGGCAACATGTGTCCCTGTTCTGAAAAATAGTAAGATTTCTTTAGCCATGTGTACACACATGTTCACATGTTTTTCAGAATGGAAGATGTGTGGTATGCAAGCTTGTTTATGAGTTTGTTTTCAGATCGGTGAATCTGTTGTTTTCAGATCTGTATGTATACATTGTAGAGTCCTGTTATGGGGTCCTACTGTGACGGAATGCTGGTTAAATGCGCTGGGTATGGCAGTAACATGGTGCCATGCTGACCTGACCAACTGTCTGTTTGGCACAATCATGTGTACTGGCCTTTGGGATTACTGCCACATGGAACATGAAAAATGTTTCTCCAGGTTAATAGCTTGGTCTTGTGCAGAACATATGAGAGATTCAAATTATAGAGCAATTTCAAATGTACTAGGTGAGAGAGTTCAAATGTAATGATGCTGGGTAAAATCTAATATTGTGTTTATCATTGTCTGATAGAGCTTGTACTTTTGTACTTCATTTAGGATCAGTATTAATTCCTGAATTCCTTCCAACAGTGTTCTAGTTCAATACTATCTTCAAACTCTAACCTACTGCACTGGTTAGGATACATTCTCTAATTAAATAACAAAGCAATATTGTAAGTCACTCTGGATGTAAGACCAGTCAAAGAGGCTCAGATGATCTTCTCAGCTGTCCTCACTATCCGTTGTAGGCCCTTGCAATCCGAGACGGTGCAATCCACTGGAGGTGGGAGATGGGATTTCCTCAGTCTGTGCAGAAAGTAGAGGCATTGCTGGATCTTTTTTGTAACAGAGCTGGTGTTGAGGGACCAGATGAAATCCTCTGCCAGGTGAATTTGACAATCTCCAGAGGGGATCCATCGATGTTCAGTGGAGAGTGGTCACACTTTCTCCTGAGATGAACAACTCTCCTTGGGCTTGTCCATGTTCAGAGGCAGGTTGTTGGTTCTACACCAGTCCATTAGTCTTTTCACCTATTCTCTGTAAGATGACTAATTGTTCTTGCTGATGAGGCCCACCATGAGAACTTGATGATGTGATTTGAACTGAGCTTTGCTACACAGTTGTGAGTCAGTTAAGAGCAGTGGACGGAGCAGTCTGGATGGGTGGTTGCCAGGGTGGTGGGTATGGCATCATCTGTGGAACGATGCAGGAGGTACAGAGAGGGGGGCAGCAGGGTTTTGATGTGCCTTATGAAGAGCCTCTCAAAGCATTTCATAAGTCAAGTTGAGGCAGATGCTATTACACAGCTGTTTATTAATTTTTCTGGTTGTTGTCAGATACAATTTAGAAATTTGTTACAGCTACAGACATTAGTGACATATGTTTATTGGATTTTCTGTGTACTTTAGACTGAAATCAATGAAATAACGGATTGGTGAGATTTTGCTGTATTCCTACATATTCAGCTGTTCCTCCACCTCTGTCAGTGACTTTCACGAGTCTCTTGTCTGATGGAAAAGATTATACAAATAGAGATGCATCCCAATACTCGAGAAGAACAGTGTAGTCAGAGCCATCACACTGGGTAAGAATGGGGTTAATCAGAGCCATCACTCTGGATAAGAATTGGGGTTAGGCAGAGCTGTCACACTTGGCCAATTGGGCGGTGTCTCAGCAGGTGCAAGGCCAGAGCTAACGTTAAGATTTACCCATGTGTCATTGTCCTCCTGCTGCTGCCTCGTGTTGACGCAGGTATGTTTTCAGTGGCATGGGGGGGTTGTTGGTGTCTCACGGAGCCCTCATGCCTGTGCTACCTTCTGGATAACTAACCCTAACCCTGTGCTTTCTGGCTGTCCCTCTTTAGCTAAAAGCTATTTATCTTGTGCCTCTGGTATCTCTGCTGTACTATGAATAATATATAACTATGTAGAAAATTTCAAACAATGTGTTTCTTTTCTCTGCCAAGTTGTTTCTCTGTAATGAAATGCCTATGACCAACCTCTGCTAGGGTTAAGGTATCCTAGGGTTAGTGTATCCTCCTAGGGTTAAGGTATCCTAGGGTTAGTGTATCCTCCTAGCAGTTTGATGTTCCTTTGCAAACTATAACTAAAACTTATTGTTGGACTTTAGCCTACTGATTATACCCACTTTGTTTCTTTGTATTTCTTTCCTTTGTAGCACTTCCTGATGTACTATTCTAACCTGACTGTGAAACAGCCAAGATTCTCTGAAAGCTGAATTTGCCTTTTTTAGTGATAAAATCAGAAACATTAAAGTTACAATAAGCAATCAGTTACAATCAAACATTAAAGTTACAATAAACACCTCACATACCTATAAACCCATCCTTTCTGGTTTGGTGAGCCTCCTCCTTCCTGTCTCTACCAAGCACTTCCTTCACCTTCTTTTACGCTGTTATTTACGCTGATGATGTCACTTCATTTAAATAACGGAGACACTGACGATGTCACATTTAAATAACGGCGACACTTATGATGTCACTTCATTTAAATAACGGAGACCCTGATGATGTCACATTACCACTCAAGCATTGGCATTAATAGTGGCATTAATGCTTGTAACCGAGACTGAACTGCTGACATCGAGAGGCTCATGTTTACACCCTTAATATTCACACACCAGGATGTCTGAGCATGTGAAAAAAGTAACTTTATTGCCCATATGAAAGACTTACAGAAAAGAATAGTTCACACAGCGTCTGCAGAACATGTCAAGTAGTATCTGAACATGTCTAAACTATTTTTGCAACTTGTTTGTTTATTTTTCCTGTTTTGGATACAGATTTGTTTACTAACGTCACTTTTGGTGAGAGTATCATTGTAGCTACACAGACACATTTTAATATTGAAGTTGCTCGTGCATTCTTGCTTATATCTGAGACTGCAGTGTGTAACCATGTGACCGTTGAAGGAAACGTACAGATATGCGTCATTCAGCAAATCATATAAGACGGGTATCTAAACATAAAGCCATCTCTAGAGAACACATTGCAACCAGCAAGTAGGGCTTTGTCACGTAAAGACCATTTAATGTCTCAACCCGTATCTCTTCACAGTCATGGCAATGACAATCACAGAATGACAGAATGCATCAACATCTTGTAATATTAAAACTCAGCACACCTTCGTCCAAAGCAAAAGCACAGGGAGTCGCAACATTAAATTATCAAAACAAACAAACAAAAATAAACACAAAACAAAAAAGCTTCAACCCCCCCCTCAAAGAATTCTTCAGACTAACCCAGGCTCCTCTCTTCAGTGAGATGTTCATCCACACCAAGAATGTCCATCAGTGTCCTAGTAGCCCAGTACCTGTGTATTGGACAAATAGTGTTGGCAGTTAAGGTAAAGTCTATCTATAATATCAATATATTTAACAGATAAGTCTTTTTCTTACCTTTAAATCCTTCTTCAGGCAAACAGACTGGGGGAAAAAAATATATACATATAAATAAATAAAATAACCCACAAACATAAAAAATATTATACATACATACAGTACATACACATGCACGTATATAGTTATCATCATGGATAACACACACACACACACAA
>JAOXYF010000019.1:6009208-6021397 GCA_028565775.1 Sternarchorhynchus goeldii
CAATACACACTGTGTTCAACAGAGTGTAAACCTGCAATACACACTGTGTTCAACAGAGTGTAAACCTGTAATACACACTGTGTTCAACAGAGTGTAAACCTGCAATACACACTGTGTTCAACAGAGTGTAAACCTGCAATACACACTGTGTTCAACAGAGTGTAAACCTGTAATACACATTGTGTTCAACAGCGAACACTTGGGTACTCAGTCCGACTGAGGGCTCAGGTACCTGCAGGAATCCGTCTCTACCAACATGGTTAAAGACACATCTGTGAAATCAAGTGTTGGAATTCAGGCTTTGGATGGCCCTTACCATGACCCAGGCACGCAGGCACAGGCCTACATGGATACTGTGCAAACGCTTCTGTATGAATGACACGTATCCCACACAAATGAAGGTGTGACCACACCTGGTCTGGAAGCTGCTCCTCACCTAGGTCCTCCTCAAGGCCCAGTTGCAGCTTCTTGCCCTCCATTTTCTCGATCTCCTCGTCGTTGAACTTGTACCAGTCGTTGGTGCGGGCATCTCGGGCGTGAGCGATATAGTGTCCAGAGTAGGCGCTCACGCCCCGGTGGATAAGCACGGCGCTCAACTCATACACGCACTTCTCCTCTGGAACAACGACTTATTCGGTTAGTTACAGCTTGTTAGTTTTACAATCGAGTCTGGAGTATATTATACTGACATCAGAATGTCACATGCAAGAGCTTAGATGTACCAATTCAAATCATTTTCTTCCTTCATGGTGTGGTGGTGCTTATGTACACTGTAGTATAAATAAAAGAGCAACAGGAACTACATTCCAGTTCCAGACATCCACAAGCACCAGTCAGGCAAAAACACTCCACTGCAGGTGGAGGATCAATAAGGCAGAGGCTTCTGTCTTAGTGTCATTCAAAATATACCTTTTTCTTCCAAAAACGGGGTCATGTCAAGGACTTCTGGAAAACTAATTAAGTTGTTCAGTTTCTTCTTGTGACCAGACTGCCTAGAACCAAAACATCCCACATAGTTATTAAAACAATGATAACTGATTGTTGGGCTAACTGATCCCAAACATTTGCAACATGAATCTCATCATTTCTGGGTGATGTGCTCCTTTATTGCAAGACTCAGTATTATTTCTCTGGTGGGGGGACAAGCTACTCGCCTGTCAAACACAAAGCGCATGAGCTGCAGGTTGAGTGTCCTGGGCAGGCTGTGTAGCATAATCCTCCGGGTGGCGCTCTGCTTGCTCTGACAGCTCTCGCAGAAATAACGGTTATCCCCATCCAGCTTCTCCTCCTGAAACACCACAAACAGGGGGACAATTTGAGGCCTGCACTGTTAGGACAGAGGTATCCTGCCCTGCTCTGTTAGGCCGGAGGTATTTATCACCAATAGGCCTACTGCACTGAGATGTACTGCATAATGTTCACAGCCCTCACAGTGATGTCACAGCGTGCAGCCCGGAAGCAATGAGTGTGAATGAAAGAAGTCTCACCTTGAGGAACTCAGTTACACACTCCGCCAGGTTTTTGTGACCTTGGATATTGAGCTCCAGCTCATAGAAGCGCGAGGGCAGGGCAGATGAGCGTCTACACTGGTTACATCTGAAACACAGACAGTCAGTCAGACAGAAGTGAGGCTACACAGTTATATATAGCAAAGGATCAAAGTGAGCATATGCACTTATACAAAGGGCAAAAGCAAGATAACCAGGGATTCCTAATTCACAAACAAAACCTCTCTGAATTGGGTTATTTAAATTACAAAATGAAAGCAAATGCCCTTACCATTCCAGTGGGGACGTTAACATACTCAATACCAACTAATAAAAGTCAGTCAGTCAGACATCGGCTTCCAATTGCAAAGAGAGAGTGAGGGATGGGGCTCGGTGGGCAGCCGAACTAATATTGAAGTACAAAAGCTGAGTTGACTTTATAAAACCCAGCCATAAAGAGTGGGCAAAATCCGTTACTCACGTAAAAAACCCTGCATTCCAAATTCTTTTCACCATCTGCTGTATTTACCTCCCATTGCTTCAGAAATGCAATGAATCTGTAGTCTGTACAAAGAGCACTCCTCAGTGGTACCAGGTGCCCACAACCTATCAGTGTGTTACTCACACAGGTGCCCACAACCTATCAGTGTTAGTCACACAGGTGCCTTGGTATGATTAATAATTCTTAGGCTACACCAAATCCATCTTGCATGAATCTTTCTTCAGTATCAAATACTGCCCGATGCTCACAACATAAATGTTTATTTTATATTCAAATTTCTGTGTGTTGAAGTACAGTGCCTTACACTGTAACATAAGAAAATTCTCCACAGAACTGCTGCTGGATGACATTTTGAAGGTTTGGGTCTTTCTGCTTGGATAAAGTGTCTTCCAGGAGTGAAAGGAAGAGTTTGGAAAACTCCTGTGCATCCTAAAAACAAAGGATTAGGAGAGACAAACAGTAAATCATACAATCTATTACGCAAATGTTCCTGAGGTTAGCGAACACTTTTACCATATCCAGGGCAATACTACAGACTACTTCCTTTTCTGGTATCATGATAAGCTGTAAATATAACAAGCTATTTCCAAAAAATTGTATCAAAATTTAATGTAAACCAGTGGACACATCTAAGCACCTGAGCCCTCAAAATACTGTCCAATACCCACATTTAGAGACCAATAAAACATTTCAAGCAAGAAAATCCCATCAATTATCTGAAAGCACAGATGAGAAGCAAAACCGACTCTTTTGGAGCATCCATGTATCTTTAAGTCCTTGGGTTACCTGCTGCTGCCCTGTATTAAGTCCCAGTGCTTTCACCAGAGCCGAGGGGTCGATGTACCTTCTGGTGCTGTTCTGCAGCAATGCAAACAGGTACTGCAGGTGTTCACATATCGTCCTGGGCTCATATTCTGTGGGTTTTACACAAATGCACATAAATAAAGGTCATACCTTTTCCTTTTCTTGTCATTAACTTTTTTTTAGGTATGTAGATATGCAAATGAACAAGGAGTCATTCCACGTTTAACAGTATATTATACATTCCACGTTTAACAGTATATTATACATTATATGTTTAACAGTATATTATACATTATATATTTAACAGTATATTATACATTATATGTTTAAGAGTATATTCACTTTTAACAGTATATTATATATTTAACATTATATTCACTTTTAACAGTATATTATATACTAAACAGTATATCCACTTGGCTTCAACCTGCCAAGCTGGTAAAACAACTTTGTACATGGTATTAAAAAGGAAGTAGTCTAGGGCTCCTGCTCATAACCTGCACATGCATGTTCAAAGTGCACAATCTGAGAAACAGCATCTAGGAAACAGCGCATGTTGGGATGCAGGCTCACCTGACTCTGTACTGTGCTCCTCTGCCCTGGGGTTCTGGCACAGGTAGAGCGTCCTGCGCAGCTCCAGGTTGTGGAACCACACCTGGAGGAAAGTGTTCACGTAACATGTGGCACCTAAATTCGTCAGGCCCACAAAAGTGTTCTAAAACAATAATAGCAACAAATAAAATTATTAACAAATAATAACAACAACAACAACAACAACGTATGTTTATAGCACCTTTCATATAACACATATGTCGATTTACAGAAGTATCAAGGGATAACAGAGGAAAACACTTAACACTAAAACTTGCTTCAGAAAATCTTAAAATACATTTTTCCACTCAAAAAAATAACATAATTAAGGAAAATGTTAAGTCTATATAATAGACCAACAGCTTCTCAGTGAGAGCTGGGAGTCCCCTTATTATCTCATGCAGGCATCTCCTATTCACCCAGTCAGGAAACAGTATGATACCAAGACCATGTCAAATTCAGAGAATGTAAACAGAGCAGCTTTGTTCTGTGTAACTTGATATTAACTGTTTTCTCCCTGTAGATATTAACTGTTTTCTTTCTAAAGTCTGGTGTCACTGTTTCATGTCACTGGCTTTGCAGCATTACCAACATTTCCAGCATAGATGTTTGTGCACAAACACAGCATTAACTGTTGAGTTCTAACCATTCTAAACATAATATATTCAACTGTGTGGGTGACAGGGCATCAGTCCACAAAGAGAGTTTTATGCAGAAAAGCTCTGCGAATAAACCCATCACACTACAGTGAATCCTGTGCTCATGTTCAAAAATCACACTGCTATACCTTATCTCTTCGCTCAGAGTTCGGGTCATCAATGTTGTGAAAAGCATTTTCATCGATTTCTCCCAACCATGAATGTTCCCCAATACCAACTAAACAATTTGGGTTCCCTTTGCAGTTCCGCCTGTTTGACATGACACAAAACCATTACAGAGCAGATACATATACTGTGCATTGATATCAGAGGTTCCAGTTAAAACGAGTGGTCAAGCAATATTTTTAATAAATAAACTTTCACATATTGACAAAAAATACATTCCGCATTAATCAATAAATTAACAACTGAGTAGAATAATAAACGGTCGAGCAATGGCTGCAATTGACTAGTAATAAGATATTATATATATATATATATAATAAATATATATAAACAAAAAATGATCATTACCTGCATGCTCCCCTCTTGCACGCCGGGACCCCAATCCGGTATGCTAACTCAACATGTTCCTGCGTGATGTCCTCTGGTCTGACTGTATCGACCCACCGCCAAGCTGCTTTTTCGAGCTGCAGACGAGGAGCCATTCTACAAATAAAAATTAAAGCAACATTTAAAACAGTAAGAGACGGTGTACCGTTAAAAAAGTACACAAGACAAAACATTACATAGCCAGTAAAAAAGAGTACATGTTAACCATCTATAATGCATTAGTTGGCCAGTTAGCCATTACTATTTTGTAGCAAGGCTTTTTAACACGTAATGTTGCAGAAAATTTGTGTTAGCTAGCTAGTTAGCTATCATAGCTTGAACAAAATCTGGCAGTACACAGTTGGTAACAGTTTATTCAATGAAAACTTATTCCAATAATAAAGTTAATTAGCTGTCTAATTAATAAGTAAGCGACTAGCGCTGAGCTCCACTAGCTATGCTAGTTACTCTCTTCTGTATTTCGCTCGCTAGTTTAGCACATATAGCTAAAGCTATCTTACCATGTTATGCTACGCAGTTAGCTAACCTAGCTAGCTAGTTAGCTGCGGTGACTACCGAGACATCATTCAGTAATGTGCATTCGAACCTTGCTTGTATTTACCATAAACGTCTGTTAGTGTAGATGCTTTAATAATATATATTTTTTTTACATTTTATTTAGGGTATGTTTGTATTTAGCGCCCTTGTCTCCCTTTTTAAATAAATATTTTCCTTCCTCAGTTTCAAACTTGTTTGAGGCGTATGTACTTACGCATGACGTAACGTTGCGTCTGACGTACGACGTGTTCGCCGACGCTGAATGGTCCATATTCTCGTCCCGTGATTGGTTGGCCTACATGAAACAAGCGGACAAGCAGGCTGTTATTAATTATTTTTTTTGCAACTACTAAGTGTTTAGAAATATCAATATTATTATATTATATTATATTATATTATATTATACTTATTTTTAAATTCTCGAACCAGTTTGTAACCAGTAGGTCTGGCAAATTATTTTTCTGAAACTGGAAACGAGCCTGCTTTACAGGCTGCTCTTCACAACATAATTAAGAATAGCCTTTCTAAAGAAATACGGCTATTGGGTCATGCTGTTTTGTACTATATACCCTTCTGATAACATTACTGTTAATACATTACTCTAATGTCGACCAGTTAGTGCTGTGCAAACTGCTTAAAATGTTTATAAAAAGCAAAATGGGCTTCCCGGGTCAAATAATATATAGAGAAATATTAATATAGTCCATATAACCATTAATTTGGTTTAAGTATCTGTTGTCAAATCACTGAGCACTGTGCATTAAACGCTACTTATATCACTGGTACTGTGATAGTACTGTTTACTTTGACTGCTTCCACAATATCGGTATGTAAGTGGATTTTTTTCTTCACACAACATGGAATAATGACTGGAAGAATGTGTTATTTGCTGTGCGCTGCTGAAAGTATAGATGTTCCAGATTAATTTCTCTAACAGCTTCCAAATTAGCCCATTTTTATTAGTCTTAAATTGGGTTATGGGGCGCTACTGGAAGCTCCACGTGTCACTAGAGGGGCACATGACAACAGTGTTGACAACACTCGTTACCTTTTTGGTGAGAAAGTAAACCTACTGCCAGACTTCATCACTTTTCAATGAAGGATTTCTACTCACAGTGTAGTTATTATTTTATCCAGAGCGACGTAAATATTTTTTCCATAAAACCATATTACAGAGGTAGACGAATATAACGTTGAGAATATTGTCCAAGGATTCTTACTGGTATAATAAAGCGCACTTGACGAGGCGTGGAGTAGCGTTTATACCCACTATATTATACACGTTACCTCACCTTTATTTGTGGTGAAAAAAACATACAGATCAAAGTTGATTCAAAAAGAAATTTAGAATAATCCGCAATGGGGAAATTAGTTTTAACAGATGGACCGATCCACCTAGAGTATTAGACACTGCGCGTAATCACGGGAGACGCATCATGTAGAATAAACACAATAAACTGGAAGATGATACAACCCTAAAAGACGCATAAGAAACGCTTCTCCCTTCTTGATGACGTGTTTCTCTCACTCCACAGTGAAACTAGGGATGCGCGTGACGTGGTTTACTCAGTCCCTCACAGTGAGGATGGGGTTGAATGGAGCTGTTTGGGGACTACGGCCCCTCCTTTAAACCTACGACTTTGGGGCTGTTGTCATGGAAATGGAACAGAAGACATCAAAGGCGCAAAAGTCGCGATGATAAAGGATTCGCTCCGAGGCATTTTAAGTATTACAGTCCAACATCCACTGTGTATATTAAGTAATAAACGGCGATCTTAAAATGCCCACTTGTTAAATGTCTATTTTGTGCACCAAAATATTTGTGTGAGGTATTTTACTCCAATGACACTGATACAAATCCGTCGGACTAACCCTTGGTAAAACAAGTTTGGAGGAGTGTTCAAAACTCGGACTGTGCGCTCTTTTCAGTAAAGTGACTGCGCGTTGTAGGAACCCGAAATGGCCAGAGGACGCGAAGACAAACTTGTTCGGCGCCTGTCAGAATGGCTTGTTCTTCTCAGCATAATGACACTCCAGACTCATGCAATCGAGACAGGTATGGAGACGGAAGTTCTCTTTTAAAGATTTATTCCGTTGTTGGTTTGCCGTCTTGTCACTTGTTGCACAATTACTCTTATCCCTGTGTATTTAATTGATTTGCTGGTACTGACTAAAGCTTTGGTGAGAGAAAACGTCTTACGACTACAGAAAACTTTTTCGAAGATAAACCATATGAGCAATGAAACGACAATTTTGTTACAAATAAATCTTTTTTATTCAGGAGCAGCTACTTTTTGTTAAACACACGCTGTTTGTTCTCAAGAATCAAAGCTCTTATCTCTCATTCAGACTTTTTAACTTTTGTCAGCTCATGAATTTTGGTCATGCCTTCATTTGCAGAACAACATCAATTATTGCGTGTCCATTTCTAAGAGGGTAGTTTGAACATCTAACAATAATTTAACTGAAAAAGAATAAGACACATGTATAATTGATATATAGTGGATGTCTTTGTCGTTACATTTGGAATTTTCTGTGGTGTTTTATTGGTCTTGATTACAGTGGGAACTTGCTCTCAATTTAGACCTGTTCCATTTTATCTCAATCAATTAAATCGCTTACAGGGAACTGACTAGTCTGCTCCTGCTCATTTTTTAGCAAACTCAGTTCAGGAAACATAGTTACGGAATATTTAGAATTTTGCTCCTTTCCCACTGATTGAGGCTTTTCTCAGGACATTCCAAGAAGTCAGGCATCAGGGATTCACTAGTCGCCCATGGCAACAAAGCTAATAAACCCTGGAGCGGTTATAAATCTTCCTATTATTTGGTTCTTACACTGGATGGGGGGATGCAGAGCCAACACCCCCTTGTGGTATTACTAGATAAACAATTAGGTTTGCTGTGGTCTCTCGTCTCCCATTATGGCTGTTTTAGAAGAGTACATTAGATCAGACAAAGGTTCTGGTGATCTGTTTTAGAAGAGTACAGTAGATCAGTCAAAGGTCCTGGTGATCTGTTTTAGAAGAGTACAGTAGATCAGACAAAGGTCCTGCTGATCTGTTTTTGCTTCAGAGATACAAAGTACATCATTGAAAACTCTGGAATGTGATTAACCTGGTGACCTGGTAAATGTTTTTACAGTGAACGTAGCAGACTTCTGTGGCCAGACGGTCCAGGGGGATGGCATGATCGTCAGGTCCCACAAAGAGTCACGCAAGTACTACTTCGTCACCATGGGGACCGACTGCCATCTCACGATGCAGTCGGCCACACCTCGTGATAAGGTGCAGTTCCACTTCCGCTTCTTCCTGGTCTACAGCCTGCTGCGAGTGTCTCCGTTCAGCTCCGTGCCCCTCTTCGCTGAGTCTGCCAGAGGCCCTGCTCCGCCAGGTCCTGCTCCACCAGGCCCCACCTGGCCGGAGCTGCGCCTGGAGCCCACTCCAGGGGAGGATCAGGGGGACCCCTGCCACACCGGCTCCTACATCCAGTTCTATGATGGCCGGGATAAGATGGCGCCTCCTATTGGTCCACCGCTGTGTGGGAAGAGCCTTCCTCGGCCAGTACTGTCCACTGGAAACTATCTGACCTTGCGACTCGTGACCAGAGGGACTCAGCCCCGCGTGGACTTTGTGGGGGACTTCACATCCTTTAGACTGGGTAAGACTTGCTAACGAACTCTCCTACAATCAATGTAAACCTGTACTTTTTCAGACCCAATAATGCAAAAATATTGTTACCCTCATTAACGTCTGTCCTGACTGCTCACATATTAGCTTTATTATTAGCTTCTGTTTAAATAATTGTGTCACTATATCGCTGTGTAGGGTTTAATCAGTCGGAGTGCCGGGGTGAGCCCTACTTCCACTGCCATAATGGAAAGTGTATTCCCATGAGTCTGGTGTGCAACGATGACAAACGAATCGACAACTGTGGTGATGGCACTGACCTGAAGGATTACCCAGGATGCATTAGTCAGTGAACAGGGAAAGGATAAAACATTTGAACTTGGTAAAATGTCCGCTGTGTGCAGCACCACTTTCCTCTTCAGGACATTCTCTTTCCTTTGTGTTGTGTTTAAGGTGTGTCGTCCACAGCCAGTGCCCCCTGGTCCCACGCAGCTCCCCCTGTGGTTCTGCCCAACACACCCACCCTGACAGCATCTACTCCAGAGAAGTGCAGTGGCCTGAGTGACATCCCCAACCTGGACTCCGTTAATGGTAGAGGCTCCTCCCCCCAGGCCCTTATGGAACTGATCTCAAATCTATTTTTAAATCAGCTATTTTTATACCATATTTGCTAGTTACTATTACAGATAATATGATAGCTATTTTAGATATTAACATACCAACGTTACACCATAAGAATGTTACACCATAGAGTGACGACACATCTGAAGGACAAGAAAATCAATCTATATCAACATTCATCCTTTTATCATCATCATTAGAAAATGTCAGGCTTTAAAATACACAGGCTTCCAGTCTTCTTGCAGATGTCCATTCCAAGCAGCCCATTTCATTGTATGTATATGTAATGGTGAAGCTTTGAATTACAAAGGCCATAAAGCTAATTGAGGAGCACATGAATGCTGACTACATCTTCCTATAGACAGAGCCATAAATCACCTGACAGCTGTACTAACTAGGTTCAGCTAGTACCCTCTAACCATTGTTGAATTTATGTGTCTGCAAACAAGGGAAGTCCACAAGTCCACTCGCAACACTTTGCAAGTATTCAAAGAACTACAGCTACTTCAGTAGTGTGCATCAGGAAACAAGGGTGGATTGAGGCAACGCTGATGCTCAAGTTGTGTGATAACCTTAAATCAAGAGTAAATTCAGCATTCGGAGAAGTTAAAACAGCTTTAGAATGTTTGACAAATGCCTCAAATTAGAGTTATAAAGAAGTTCACAGATATATCTCCAATTGACTTTTTTGCCAAGCATTTAACTAGTAGACTACCTGGACTACTGAGTAAAATATGTTGTTTAAGGTTTATCTTCAGAGCAGTCATTTAAATGTTTATAAATTTTATTTTATATGCTATCTAGGTTCAAATAAATCTCTTAATTTGCAAATAAATACATAATGATACATAAAGACAACAAGCAAACCCTGGTAATTACACCATGAGTTTAACATTCCTACTATCCATGGTAATTACACCATAAGTTTCAAGTGTAGATGTACAGTAATATAGTGTGCTTATGACCCACAGACTCGCAGCCGTCTGCATCCCTGCTGGCCCTGTACGTGCTGCTTGGTGTGGGTGCTGGGACTGTGCTGCTGTGCTGGTGCTGCTGGTCGCCCGGCTGGTTCGTGTGGAGGGTGAGTGTGTGCCGTTTCCTACACTGCTGTAACTCCTGCTGTGCTTCCTGCCAGCTGTGCGGGCGGAGCTGCACACAGACCAAAGAGCACCGCCTGGCCAAGGTCACGCCCCAGGTGACGCCACAGGGCACCACCCCACCTGCACCCACCGCTACCACCATGGCTGTGTAGACAACTCCCAGAAAGGCAAAGTTGGACTCTCAGACTCCCCTTTGGCAAGGGGGCTAATGAAGTACACTTGATTAATGAAGTACACTTGATTAATGAAGTACACATGATTTCAAATAAAAGACACAGTACAAACATATAACAACAACCAACCATACAGCACCAGTCAAACGTTTGGACACACCTGACTGAATGTATGTCTTTAATAGTAACAAAGACATTTTAATCTCATGGTTATGTTTAAATTTGTTTCTAAGACAAATGTAAATTGGTAGGTGATAGCAGGAATATGAACTGATTTTCAAAACACACACACATGCACAATTAATTGTAGATGCACCACCAGTAAAACATTTTTGTTCAGAACCTTAGTCCCTCACCCTTCAAGCGCTCTGCATATATGAGAATTTCTTCAAGTCTGATGGAGAAGCATCATAGGCGGCTCCTCATGTAGCTGGAGAACAACACTAGTGTGGAGCTGAGGAGGACAGTAAAGGGGGGCTACTTTGGAGAATCTAAAATCTAAGACAAACAAATATTTACTATCACAGCATAAACTCATATGTGTTACTTCACTGGTTTGATATGTTTCCTTGTTTTTAATGTACAACATACAAAAAATAAGCAATGAGTAGGTGTGTCCAAACTTGTTACTTTATGAGTAGGTGTGTCCAAACTTGTTACTTTATGAGTAGGTGTGTCCAAACGTGTTACTTTATGAGTAGGTGTGTCCAAACTTGTTACTTTATGAGTAGGTGTGTCCAAACTTGTTACTTTATGTTTGTGCTGTTCCTTTTATTTGAAATCAAGTGCACCCACGCTACATTTTGTGACTGATGATGATTTCTACAATTTTTCAATATATTGTCATACTGAAGAAAACTGTGTAAAATTGCCTTGTAAAATTCAAACTACAAAACCACTGTAATACGTTTTCTTTCATGATCAGCAGATCAGCAAAAGAATTTTCATGTTTCCTTTGAGTAAATCTAAGATTGCAGGCAACATAAGAAAAAAGGTAAATGTAGGAAGAAAGAACTGCACCAAAATGTTCAAATCCCAACCAGTTTCTGTTTCTAACAAAATATTTGTTCACAAACAGTTTCACTATTCCCAGATCTATTGTTGGAGATGCTTATACCCAGTGGTTAGTTTAAGGGTCTGCTTGGTGCATTTCTGACACCATCCAAAGCATTTTTCTCACAGCTGTTGCTCAGATACGGGTGCTGTCCTTTCTCACAGAATCCAGACAGGAGCAGCATCAGCCTGCTGCTCCCTCAGTGTGGTGTTAGTGTGGGGTCAGAATGGCCCTGGAGGTGATTGTTTACGTCCTCCACACTGTACTCCTAATGGACGTGTTGGGTATGTGGATGTGTGCTGCTGAAGGATTTAGATAAAGACACAATGGGGGTATTGGGAGTTCTGTGTAAAATTTTGTTGTTTGTAGTTCATTTCTTCATTTGTAAGAACGATCAAATGGCATACCAAAAATGTGATAGAAAAGCTTCCTGTGGTGTTTTAGATGAATTGACACCAGTGTAGATTATTTTTTAAATGCT
>JAOXYF010000019.1:6021497-6034046 GCA_028565775.1 Sternarchorhynchus goeldii
TATATATGTTGTAAATACATGTGTGTGGTGGAATTAATAGTGTAAAGATTCAGGCTGCTCATGAACTATGTTTTTCACACACACCATGGAAAGACTCACATTAAAACTATGAAGTGAAAGTCAAAAATGGTCTGACTTATTATTATTTATTTCTGTTATAAAAGTAAAATTTAAAAGCATTTGGTAATAACTCATTTTCTTTTGTTATTAAACTACACTGTGCTCACCTTGTAAAAGTCATTTTAGACTTTTACATCAGGAGCTCTTCACTATTTCATCACATTTTAGCATATTAGTGAAAGATAAAAAAGAAAAAATGTTTTTCTGTACATCAATGTAATAGACACGGATATTATTATTATAGAGGACCCTAACGAGATACATAAACCCAGAACATCTTTCTTAAAGCATTAAGATTTTAATTTTACAGATTAACACCAAATAATGCCACTATAATAATACAATAATCGGATGCTATAGATAGAAAATTTTACTTGACACATAAAATTGTAACTGAAGAAAATATTTAAAACTGCAAAACGACAAATTTGGTCAATGAGGTTCAATAAAGTAATTGTAATGTATTTTCTAGCTAGAAAGAATGTATCTTTGCCAGAAACTCCTCCAGGACAGCCTTGTATTGACAAAAGAGATGGAGAACCCTTGGCAAGCTCTCTAACATCAAACTGTGTGTTGCCATTGTAACTATGAGCAACCTTTCAGAGAAAATCCTCTCCCCTCCCTTCACATAGTTCATGTAATCTCCTGCCACAGCAGCTTCCTTTTAAATGGACAGTCAGCTGCTCGACTGACCTCCGCTCATCAAAGGCACAGTGCTTACTGAGGGCGAACATTAAACCTTAAATGTTACATGGGGTTTGTTGGGTTTGACCCTTGTTAAAACAGATCTCAGTCATTTTCAGGATTCATGTCACCCCTTTGTTCTTCTGCTATCTCTGCACACACACTGGTAAAGCATCACTTGTGACTCATTCACTCACTCTGGCTGATTTCATTTCATTTAAGGGTAGGGGTGAACATTTTTTAAAGGTTATGGGTGACAAATTTTTAAAGGGTTGAATGTTTTTTAGAATTGCAGCTGCAATGCTGATCCTAACAAAGTCATCATCTAATAATTGCTTTATGTAAATAGAACATTTCAAAAGGGAGTTAATGTGTATATTAAGTCATTAATCACAAATAAATATGACATAAATGGCGAGTGGATTTCGTGTTTAAAAGTCTTTAAACTCACTGTTTTGTTATTGGTTTAACCCTGATGTTTTTGTCTGAAATGGTTTCTTATCCTCAATGATGCTAGACCACGATCGAAAGATTTGAATAATACGTAAAAATCTCATTTCTCTTTGGACGCCGTCGTAAACTTTTATATTGAAAAGCCGGTAGCCATTAAGCAAAACCACCCTGCAGCAGCTCGCTTCACACTCCATGATACCTGCAGGCGCGTGGGTGCTATTTGAGTGTGCCGGTTATTGAGGTATAATTATTGAAACCGGAGTATAAACGCAGTTGTCGGGTAACCGACCTTCTTCGCCGTGACAAAAATGTCATACTGCAAGCAGGAAGGTACGTTTCGTTTAGCACTTACTGCAAGAACTGGAGCTTTTTCTTGGTATTTGCTCCTCAATGTCATTGGATTAGCATTTTAGCGAGCTAGCAGACCTGTCTTGGCCCTCAGTGCCGTGCGTTGCTAGCGCTCACAGTCCAGTCGTTTTTGCGCTAAAAGCGCTAACAGCTGGTTACAGGCGCAGTAAACATCCCTACTGTCGGATAAGGTGCTACAGTTGGCTTGATAATAACCGCTTTTTTTTAACTAGTTAACTATTTTCTATACCAGTGAACAGATTAAATGTAGTTAGTAAGTAAATAGCAAGATGGCTCACTTAACCAACTAAAAAGAACCCGTTCACTGGAAGCTAACCCTTGCTGGCTAACCCAGCTAAGTAGTTCGGTCCTGCTGTCAAACTTTCTACACGTTTGTGGGATGAATGAACGTTAGATTGATACTTTCCCAATCTCAAGGACGCTTTACAGTACACACATGCACAGGAAGGAAACGGAACTTCATTTGGTGATGTACCATCTATTTCATTACTTCAGTCCCCTGCGCCAGCGTCCCCCGCACCCTGCAAGCACACAGCTGTGACCGGTTGATCCGTTGGGTTGCTTGACGTCCACGTGGACTACGTGTGTCCTCACGTTTGAGGCAGACCTTAGGCACGCGCGCTGCGAAATGCTTTCTGAAGTTTAGTTTAGGGAGCGTTTACTTTTCTGCTACAAGTGACGATGTTTTGCCGTTTCACCGAATCCTTTGATTCAGACAAGATCTGTTAATTTTCCAGATCCTGACTGTATTTTCTGGAAGTGCTTTGTGTTTGTGTGTATACGCATGATAACAGGTTTTCCCAAATATAGGATGTGCAACTATAGAGAACTCCCAAGTTAGAGATTTTTATGGATTTATATGTGCATCATTTCATATCCCATATTTATTACGTTTTTATTGCGGATGTGTTTTCTCGTCCAGTAATACTTCATTGTAGCGTTGACTCTTTTTACCAACGTGACTGTTAACTGAACACGACCCATGTAAGGTTGGCAAAACTGGTGGACAAGTTGAACCCCTGTCTCTCTCTGTGTGTCTCTCTTTTGTCATAGGTAAAGATCGTATCATCTTTGTGACCAAGGAGGACCATGAGGCTCCAAGCAACGCTGAGCTTGTGGAAGACGACCCCAATGACCCATATGAAGATCACGGTTAGCTCTTGATAAGACCTGATGTAGTAGATTAAGAGTGATGGTAGAAAAGCTTGCAGTGCACTAAAGCGCAGGCTGTTATTGACCCTGCTCTGAAGAATGTGTGAAAACATGGTTGAGCATCCTGGGTTTGGGGAGCGAGCGATTTCACTGCTAATGTACTGGACTTCCCCCAGGTCTGATTCTGCCCAGCGGGGAGATTAACTGGAACTGCCCGTGTCTCGGCGGCATGGCCAGCGGGCCCTGTGGACAGCAGTTCAAAGACGCCTTCTCCTGTTTCCACTACAGCGCAGAAGAGGTGAAGGGCTCGGAGTGCATCGAGCACTTCCGCAGCATGCAGGAGTGCATGCAGAAATATCCCGAACTCTACCCCCAGGAGGATGAGAGCGCCGCCTCCGGAGGGGGCGATGCTGCGGCTGATGAACCTACCGGCGCTGATGCAGCTTCCACCTCTGCCCCCTTCACGGGAGAAATGACGATGGCCAGCACAGAAAACACCACCTCAAGCTAACAGTGCACATGCCACAACTGTAGGCCTCTTCGTCTTGATCCTGGCAAGTCTTGACCTGCAGAGATCACAGCTACACCTCTGAACGGGCCTGTGCAACCTACCCTCAGGATGCTCAGAAACTTCAGTTCTTTCCTTTAGAGACAAAGTGAGAAAAGCATGTAGTAACAGGGAGAAATTCTGCTCTACCAGAGCATTTCTTGGACTGGATTGATGGACATGTGAGATTTGTACAAATCCACAGGGCTGAGGTCTGCACTGTGACATTCATAGACAATAACAAATGAAGGACTGACCTTAATAAGATCTTAATGCTACTAATAATCTAGTAATCATTGTTCCTGTCACATTGTCTGTGCCTTACACTGCAGTTTTCACCCTAGCAGTTGGATGTCTGAACGGTGTTTGCTTGACAAACCTGGTCCACGGATCTCCCTCAAAATGACCTTTGCCCTCGATGCATAATCTGATCCATTCACCTCTATCAGAGCTGCAGTTTTGTGCTTCTGTTCAGAGGTTGGACTGTACAGCTCAAACAGCACCATGTTAAAGGTTAGAATATTGTTGCTGTCCTAATAAAACCTTTCGTCTCTGAGTTACGAGGTGAGGTGAGCTCCACAGGGTGTGTGCAAACAGGCCATGCTCTCCTTCAGACTGGGTATAAAGGGTTTTCTTAAGACAGCAATTTTGCCCAGGATAAAAAAAATAGGAGGTGTGTGTGTGTGTGTGTGTGTGTGTGTGTGTGTGTGTGATCTAATATTGTATCGTTTCAGTTCATTATTAATTATGTTTGTGGTGATTGGCTCTAGGTGTCCAGTCTGTGGGGGAGCTGGAGCAGGGAGAAGCAAGCCTAACCTGTTGTCTTAATCAGTTGACTTCTACATCATTAACAGTGGGGAAGCTTAATGGCTGAGTGGTGCTGTTCATTAGAGGACACTAGAGTAGGTTAAGGCCTGTGTTCATAAACCATTTCTAGTTTTACAGACTCTACAGATTCAATCTGTGCGGCACGTTTGTGTATCCTTGATCTCAAACCTGCCACCACCTTTCACACTTGAGCCTAGTCAGTTTCCAAAGCCACCTATCTCAGTGAGTTAGCCACTAGGGGGCCTCCTGTGCTAAATCCACTCTGGGCTCCTCCTGTGAGGATTGCCCCTGGAGCGTTCCTGGCTGGGTGGAGATGAAAACACCAAGCAGTGTTGCCCGGGGATGCGGTGTGCATATGACACCTTGCTGTTTAATTTCACCCAAGGTAAGAGTCTGCATGAGCACCTGCCTGTGTGGGCATGAGGAGGGTGACATTTCCCCATTCTGATGTGATTAAACAAATAAACAATGAAGACTGCTTCTGTCTAGATATGGCAGCATTTCTTTCGAGGCTGGTGTCTACCTCGTTGAGGGGTAGTTTTCAGACCTGGGTTGACGTGTTGCTGGTACTCAAGCAGGAGTCCAGACACCTTGTTCAGCTCGGGCTGGTGATGGGATGTAAAGGGCAAACATTCTGGAACAGTGGAGTACTAAATAAAAACCCCAAAATTCTAACATCTAATCATACAATCACCCAGCAGTATCGGATCTTGGATACTCTGTGTCTCCACCAGTATGACTGGCCCAAGTGAAATGCATAAATTCATCAACATCCACCATATACGCAGACAGGAATAAAACCCTATAAAAGTTCCCGTTAAAGCAGAAAGCAGGTCAGGTGCGTGCAGATGGCAGAGTGCAGTCTGGCCTCATTCACCCAGGGTTCCTGCAGGTGCTTTATCAACATCTAGGTTCTGCATGGGAAAGCAGCTACCAGCGTTTGTAATTGCATTCGCGAGAGCCGTCCGCCTCTGGAGCAGCTCGTGCCGTAAGGTTTGGGGGTGGGGTGTCCATGGCACCTCCACACTGCATGGTGACGAGCAGCCGCCCAGATTAAGCCTCAACCACCAGCAGGTACCTATTCGCTGGGGAAAAGAGGCACAGTGCTGCAGCTAGTCCAGTTCTAATCCTGAGACTACACTGTACTGTATACTGCAATATAGACACTTGTCTATATTCAGACCTGATTCAACTTTTGAACAGTTATAGACAAATGCTAAACTGCAGTGCAGAGAGATTCCAGGTTGTGGGTCTAGTTTTAAGCCTGGGGATTGGTGAATCACTCAGGTTTCACAGATTTCTTTGTAATTTACCATAACACCTCATTTGATAACATTTAACCTAATCGTCAGGGAGCCAGCAAGCCCATGCAATGATACTCTTTAGGTTTAGGAAAGTGTTTCACAAACCAAGGCCAATGCGAAACTTTCCTCCGCCCCGTTTCACCAGCGGCCAGTGATGAGATGTAAAGCAGGGGTAAATCAACACCAATCAAAAAGGCACAACTGTCTGGGACTAGGCGATTGACCACAGCCCATCCAGGTTATTACTAGTCCTAGTATTAGTACCAGTTAATGAGGGTTAATACTAACCCTAGTATAACCCTGTTTGTCATGGTAAAGCAAGACAGTATCACTTTATATGCGGAGGCATGTCAATAACCCGCAGAGTTTAGTCCCAGTCCTTATCTCGATTCATGTTAATAACCCGCACAGTTTAGTCCCAGTTCTAATCTGGATTCATGTGGCAGCACCACCGGCGACACACGGAACAAGCTTGCATCAGCGGAAGTGAGTGTGTTCAAAGCACGTGGAACTCAAGGTTTTATATACCTTGATCAAGAGAGCTTCGCGCGCTCTCTAGTCTTCCCTCCCTAATGTTAAGGTCTATAAGAGGCTATGCCCAACAACCCCCTTCTCCGGTTTTCTATTCAACATTTGGACGGTTAACAGCAAACAGCTGAACACCATATCTTATAATTAATTAACTCGTGTAATGGTTAATCTAAACTAACGTCTGAGCAATGTTACCACGGCAACAAATCTACCGAATTTCTTCCAAGGAAGCTCGCAAAGTCACGCGGACTGAAAAAAGGCGATCAATTCCCTCTTGTTAAACTGCGGACAACTAATTCCTGGATTTTAACGCCAAAAGGACGATTTCCAGTTCACCTCGACGTCATGTTTCGACAACAAGGAATCAGCGGTGGAAATTCCCTCCTAGTTCTACAAGAATTCAGCGAGCAAACTGGCCTAATAACCAAATCACGCGAGACTTAAACAACTGGGCACAGTTGTTTAAACAACCGTTTAATTAGAACACAGTTACAGAAGTTCAACGTCGTTTTGACTATTCGTATTCAATCAGTTTCGTTAGATAATGAGATTTATGCACACGTTTTTTATCCCATCTCTCCTCTTCACTAACGAATCTTCATTACATCTCGCTATCATTTAGATTATCTGAGCTCACACCATGTTTTATTGTTAATTTTATAATGAGCGCCATTATCCTTTGTTCCACACCCACGTTGGAACAAACCAGCTGAGCTGTTCAAACTCGGCGCCAATGTTTATGCTTTGTTCTCCATAAGAGAACTAGGAAAGCAAGTCCCGCCTTCTTGTGAAGCACGCACGTTTGCGCGAGCGTGCGCACATACCCAAGCACATTCTCCTCCCCTTTTCCACGCACGTACGCACGGGCACACGCAAGCTAGTCATTTAGCGTGCTCCATTGTAAATATACTGATCATTGATGCTGTCTGTGTCTTAGAGTAGTTGTTTTAATAAAAGTACCATCTGTTTTTAAGTTGTCTGTCTTGATATCATTCAGATTGTGGTAAGATACTGTGCCAATATCTTAAAAGAAATCACATTATTTAAACACTTAAGAGACCAAATCAGTGTTGCTTCCTTTAATTAATAATTAAACGTCATGACTTTGATTTCCATGAGACTGATTATTACAATATTATGCATACATCATTTAAGGATTAGTAGGTGAAATTCCCTACATGGCTCTCCAGGGCTGGTCACTGTAAAGTGGTGTGCACATCTCACAACGGGCCCCCCGGTATGTGGTGAGTGCACACACACATTTACAAGTGTGCTACAGGTATAACCATCACCGCAAGGAAGGGCAGGTCATAGCCTGAGCACATCATTAAACAGAACATTAAGCTATTAAGTTCAGATTATAAATTTGTCTTAACTTCCAGTATGTCATTCAAACCAGCTTTAATGACACTGAAAATGATGGTCGCAGTGGTAGCTATAGTTAATTTACTGTTTGTCATTTAATGTTTGTAATAAAGAGTGATCACTTTATACAGCAGATTCATTCTCTCACTGCACCTGTAGGCTACCAGTCCAGTCAGCTATTAACTGACAATAACTTGTTCTAAACAGCAGAGCAATTACAGTGGCTGCTTTCTAAATGAATGAAGTGTAGGTGATGTCAGGATATTGTGAACATGCATAAATTCATATATGTCAATTTATCCTGTATTCACAAGTGCTTGCATGAATTGAGATTAAAATCTAAAAGGTCATTTACTGTGTAAATGTAAATAAAAAGTGTCTGGCTCACACCTGGCTGTGGTCAGTGCATTGTACACTTCAGAATACAATGTTTGTTACCAGGAGTGGAAGATTACAACCAACAGCTGGACTTTAAAATATATGACAGCCAGTCAAGTACAACTAAAAATTAATTGACAATGTTAGAGCCATTGCACCTTGTTCAGAGAAAGCACTCTCTCTCATATACACCCATGTGAAGTCACACCCACACTTCCTTGCACGGAAACTCACTCACCACGCTGCTCTGGTGTGCTGCTCTGGTTCCGCTCTCCCAGCTGCCGGGAACACAGGATCGGGAGCCACCCTGTGGGCCGCACCATGCGGCTGCTGCTCATGAGTGGCAGGTGAGAACCTCTGGGCGTTCTTATGCTGGCATGGAGCATTGTGGCGGCCCCTGGTGGAGACAACTTGTGGTGTGTGACACTGGTGAGGATTTAACAGTCGTATGTGCAGATTAGTAAGGGTCAGTATGGAAAGAGCCTCAGGGCTGTAGGAGTCCTCTATCCTGCCACCCGGACCCATAGACTGGAATATGATCTGCAGACATTTAAAAAAAAAATAAACCTCCAGTAATATAAACCACTGTCATTATTCTCGATACAGTGGAGGAAATTTTCCCTCTTTACCCAGATGTTTATCTGCTACATGAATGCTGAATACATGAACACCAAGGCCAAGCAGGAGGCTACACCTGCTCCACACCTTTGGAGACACAACAGTGCAGATTTTAACACTGGTGATGGACGGAATTAGACTACACAGCTGACTCAGTTCTGAATGCTTCTGAATGTTGGCCATCGCCCAACACCCCTGCCCTACCTCTCCTCCAGTGCACGGCATGGCACTGGAGTATCTGGATGTGCAGAGCTCCCCCTGCTGATTTGTGTCATTAAGCACCCTAAATCCAGCACTGCAGTTTCTCGGCAAACAGCATCAGTGTCTTCCATGTGCGTCCAAAGTCCTGCGAGTGTTCCAGAGTTATGGTGGCTGGACGCAGCGAACAGAACACCATCACTACATGGGTCAGGCAGAACCGGGCCTGCAGGTCCAGGCCGATCTCTTTTCTACATCTCCAACAAGTTCTGTTGGATGAACAGGTCCAATTTTTTTCTAAGCAGTAAAATTGGTTTTATAAGAACATTTTGAATAAGAAAGTGCTCTGATTTATGCTGGAGACACAATTGAAGGTTCTCACCACACACTGGTGACACACCACAGGGTTTTCACCACACACTTGCACATTCTGAAGTTCAGCAGATTTTAAAAGCAAGAACCACAGAATATTTTGTAGGTATTTGTTATAATTAAAACAGAACAGTTTTCCTGACACAGTGCACTCTCTCTCTAGCATTCTATCCCTAGCACACACTCTCTCTAGTGCACTCTCTCTAGCACACTCTCTCTCTAGTGCACTCCTCTGTCTAGTGCACTCTCTCTAGCACACTCTCTCTCTAGCACACTGCCCATCTGCCTCCTCTCCAGATTGTAAACCATAAAGCCAGAATCCCTGTACATTTAGTCAGGTAATCCTTTATTCTGTTAGACTGTTTTTATCCCATAGACTGTTTGGTTTCTAAGGCAGAGTGTATTCTTCCTGCCGATGGGTTCACTAGTTGGTAATATTTCCAGATGTGAAAGCTTCTTGATGCCCTGATTTAAAGCATGTCAGTTGTTTCTGACAGCATCTCAAAATATATGAAGGGTTTGAAGTTTTCCTTTTACAGTGGTTGAACGTGTGTGATGTGTGTGTGTGTGTGTGTGTGTGTGTGTGTGTGTGTGTGTGTGCTGTGTGTGTCTGTGTGTGTCTGTGTGTGAATGTGTGTGTGAATGTGTGCGTGAATGTGTGCGTGAGTGTGTGTGTGCTGTGTGTGTCTGGTAGCTAACTGGTAGCACCTCTTGCTGGTGTTTAAAACAGAACCCCTATTCTCCATCCAGGAAGCCTATAACATAACCCTACCCTACCCAAACAGGCTGTGCCAATGTGCTCCATGCCACCTCACAGCCCAAAGCAACCAGTGTCCACCTGGTATCCACCTTGACCTTTTACAGCGTGTCAGAGATCACAGGTTCACCATTAATGTAACCCCATTCCACAGGGCCAGACCAACACCCCCCCTGCCCATTCCCACCTACTCACACTCCACGCCGAACTGATTAGCTAATAGTTATGGAACCTAAGAAGGAAAATAATTTTTGTCAGCTCATGAATTGCTTGGTATAAACAAGTATGAGTTAAAATTAGAGTGCAAAATATTTCAAAGAAATCTCAAATCTTTTGTACTTCAATACGTAATAGATCTTATAAAACTGAATGGGTTTATTGAAACCGGCTGCTCAGACAGACACATCAGCTGCCATAGCTGCCATGTGTTACTTAATTTACATAACTTGTATAATAAGTGCCACAGCAATTCAAATAACCTTTGAACTTCACCGACGTTGACCTTAGGATGAGTCCCACTGGAGCATCTGACTGATGTCCCACTGAGCATTCTCATGTTCAGAAAGAATGGTGAGAGACTGGGATATAGGTGTGTGAAGCCTGTGATCTCCTGTGGAAGCTGGATTCTTTGGCCTTTTAACTTTTAAGAGTATGGAGAGTGTTGCTCTTTGTAGATCAGTGCGTATCTGCCCCTGGAAACATTTTCATGGTAATACTGGCTGAGATAGAAATCATTCAAGATGTGAATTAATCATTAGTCATTGCAGACATTAAACCTATATATCTATAGCCCTATATAACAATGACGTGAATTAGCCTTCATTGCATACATTAAACCTATAGAGCTATAACCCTATATAATAAGTTAAAAAAGTTATTAAAAGAAAGAAAAACATTCCACTGGGCGCAGTGTTTGTCTTTCGATACCCCAAATGAAAAGTTTCAAAGATCCTGGACACCCCCCTCTCCTTTGGGAATGGTACTACCCTAACGACCGTTGCCGCGTCCTACAGTACAGCCTGGAAACCGAGATTTCAAGAAGACTGAAAAGTTCAAAACAACCGCAGCTAACTAACTACTTTAGTTACAGCTGTAAAGAGGTATGTTTTGAGTGGACTTATAATATAGTAAAATATAGTAATAATGCTTAATTTTACATGTATACGAGTTTAAGAATATTTTCATGTTTACTTTTAAAAACTTTCTTCGTAATTAGTGTAACTTTCATAGTGAGTTTTACCCGACGTTTATAGCTAGTAATTTACTAAATAGCGAAAGCTCTTTAGTTAGCTTAGCTAGCTAACGTTACATTTCTTAGCTAGATAATTAGAAGGGTGTACGTTTCTGTTAATATTTTTGTTATTCAATTCCTATTAATTTAGTGTTTTGTGAGCGAATTTGACAGACCGTATATATCATGGAGTAAGAATGCAGAAAATTGTGCTTACTGAAATACCCCTGTATTTGGACGGGTTTTTTTTCTAGATAAACTATCCTAACTTGTCTAGAAAGCAGGGTTTGAGCTGTGAAAATGTTTACCAGCAGTGTATACGATATCTGACATCAGTTTTATCATTTGTCCCTACAGTTGTCTATGTGGAAATGGACACAAAACACACCCACCAAAACCATCCCCATGGATATGGTGTGTTTCTGCCACACCCTCCCAGTTACAGCAAACCTGGGGAACATCGGCCCATCCCACTCCAATGTCACAGGAGCAAACTGCCTCCAGTGAGAAAGTATCCTACTGTAGAAGAGAGAAGCTTCTACTCAGACCTCATTACCATGGCAACCAAACCACAAGCACAAGTAAAACATCCATCTGTTTCTGAACATGCATCTGACCCCTGTTCCCAGTTCCCTCTTTATCTGTCTGCATCTCTGTCTCACTCCAGGTTCATGTCTCTCTGTCACTCTGCTTTTCTGCCTTTCTCTCATGCACTGACACTCCGTGGTGTTTGTAGTTTTGCACGCAGGGCTCTGTGATCCAGCAGAGTTTACTGTGCCAGGCTGGATACGACTCAAACAGTCCTAAAGGTAAAACTGTTCACTGTCTCACTCACTCTCTCCCTCTCTGTTCAGATAAATCAACTATTATATATGATCTGCACAGGCACAAATCTATCAAGCATCTTAGAGTACTGAGCTCAGTTTCATTATGTTCATTTAGTGTACAGAACATAATCTTTGCAATAAGAAAGCAAAATATTTTTGTAGAATATTGTTTAAGTCCACATAGTATGAGACAGACAGTCAGATCCCCCCCCCCCCTTCCCAGCAAACACTTTCCAGACTCCTGCTGACCTGCTCAACATCGTGGAGAGGCACAGTCATGGCCCGACCACACAAGTTCAGCAGCAGATGGACTTCCTCCCAGGGAGCTACACGGCTAAGGTGCAGCTGCCCTCCAGCTCGTCGCCAGGACAGTGCCCTCGCCGCGTGGAAATCGAGAGGTGAGGGAAAGGCTGATGAAACCATGACTGTACAATACATTCATCATCTGCTTTCTTGCTTTCTTGGGAAGATATTATAACTTTCACCTACACTCACTGGCCGCCTTTTAGGTGCACCTGCCCTACAGGTGTGTTTTAGAGTTACAGACTGCATGTCCTGTGCTGTCATGCACATATTGTCAGACACCCACTACCCAGTTCATCACTGAGTGTCTGGAGGGTAACCCTAACCCTGTTCATCACTGAGTGTTTGGAGGGTAACCCTAACTCTGTTCATCACTGAGTGTTTGGAGGGTAACCCTAACCCTGTTCATCACTGAGTGTTTGGAGGGTAACCCTAACCCAGTTCATCACTGAGTGTCTGGAGGGTAACCCTAACCCTGTTCATCACTGAGTGTTTGGAGGGTAACCCTAACT
>JAOXYF010000019.1:6043136-6058496 GCA_028565775.1 Sternarchorhynchus goeldii
TAGTTTTACATCATAATGTGAGAGTAGTTTTACATCATAATGTGAGAGTAGTTTTACATCATAATGTGAGAGTAGTTTTACATCATAATGTGAGAGTAGTTCACTAATCATGCACATCTCAATTTGTATTTTTTTTTAAAGTTAGATTTGTATGTTAAATGAATGGTTACAGATGGTGGTCGCAGGCCTTGCTGCCTACACAGATATCAGTCGTGCACATGAGGTGGCCAACGAGTAGTTTTACATCATAATGTGAGAGTAGTTCACTAATCATGCACATCTCAATTTGTATTTTTTTTTTTAAAGTTAGATTTGTATGTTAAATGAATGGTCACAGATGGTGGTCGCAGGCCTTGCTGCCTACACAGATATCAGTCGTGCACATGAGGTGGCCAACGAGGTGCGGCGTGTGGGGAAGCAGCTGAAGGAGTGGCAGGGCATGGCACAGGTCTACAACAACCGCGAGCGCATCTTCGGCATCACCGTCACCAACGTACGCATCTCACCCTCACACACACACGCACACACACTATAGCAGTGCATGATGGATCACCTTTTAAAGGCCTGCTCTCACTTGTGCCACTGTGCCTGTAACCCATGATGAGTTGCAGCATGGAGAACGGGTTCAGAGCTAACCCTAACCCAGACAAGCAGCATTTATTGACATGGGCTGAATTACCACCAGGCTGAAGTCAGAACCAGACAGTTCTGAACAAAACTGGAAGGGAGTGAATCACACTGGACTGGCTCAAGAATGGAACCAGAGTCCATACTGTTTTGAGGCCTTGACTCTAACCACTGCACTACAGAAGACATTCACGTTAGGGTTAGGATTAGACTCAAGACACTTTGCAGTTCTTTACAGAAACGCAGCAAGAAAGGAACACAGAACAAAAAACAAACAATAACAGACACGACAAGCATGCAGTGGCCCTACCTGTAGCGGGAGGGGATTTCACATCCTAACAAACTGATAAGAGAAGAAACACCAAGACCCAGACATGTCCCTGAAAGAACATGCAGGAGAGTATACAGGAGATTCTTGTTGGGAACTTCCTACTTATTACCAATTACCAGCAAGCTAAGCTTATGTTACACACACCAAGACTGTGCAAAAGAGACCTTTGAGAAGAAGTTATGTAGAGGTAAGGCCACCTGTGGGATATCAGGATAATGAGCACTGATTAATTCCCAACTTGTGGCCTCCCTCTGGTGGTAGACATTTGGCATTGCGACCCACCCATTACACCGGCAACTATTGGGTTGGTTTTTCATGATTGAAGCTGCAATAATGCAATGATTGCAATAATGCAGCTTTCATTGATTTCATTGATTTGACCATGCAATTAAAATAAATCTCCAACAAACGCAGAACCAAATGTGCTTATCACATGTTTAAAAGAAACAGATGTAACCCACAGTAGGAGTATGTATGTGAGGTTTGTGCTTCCTTCTAATTCCTCTGGTTCAGTACGACAGGCTGCAGAAGCTCAGTCGGGATTTTCAACCGTTCCGGGACCTGTGGACAACCACTTCTGATTGGCTGAGGTGGCACGAGAGCTGGATGAACGACCCACTGTCTACCATCGATCCAGAGCAGCTGGAGCGCAATGTCAATGATGCCCTTAAGACCATGCACAAGTGTGTCAAAATGTTCAAAGATGTACCAGGTTAATAACCCACCTGAGACATACCAGGTTAAAAACACACCTGTGACACCATGCGCAGGAGTGTCATTACTGTGGGGCATCCATTGGGGAAGCTGTCAGTGTATATTGTGTCATCACTTTGGGGCATCATACCAGTCATCTTCTCATCTCCTCCTCATCTTCTCTGATGTCCTTTCCGTGCTTCATCTTTCTCGGCAGGCTGTCAGGACGTGGCGTCTTACATCCATGGCATGGTTGAGGAATTTCGGCCGCACATCCCGCTGATCCAGGGCCTGCGGAACCCGGGCATGCGCAGCCGGCACTGGGAGCTGCTGTCTGACCGCGTGGGCATGAGTGTGAAGCCCAAGGCCAGTCTGACGTTCACCCGCTGCCTAGAGCTGGGCCTGCAGCACCACGCCCATGAGATCGCCCGCGTCGCAGAGGAGGCCAGAAAAGAGTACGCCATCGAACAGGCGAGTAGCGCATGGAGTGTGTGTGTTAATGTGTGTGTATGTATGTATAGTGTGTTTGTATGAGCATTGATGTATATATATGTTTTATAAATATGTGCCAAACTGGTAAAAAAGAAGCAAGAGTTGCTGTCTTATTTAAAGATACAGTCCAGTGCAAAGGAATGTATTTTGAATACCTGTGTTTCATTTTGAAAGACACCCCCAAAATCTTGTTTTACAGACCTCATGGATATGTGGCAAATGAGAAATTTACTGAATTACTGTCAGTTTTCTCCACTGAACACAATTTTCTCATCCACTGAGCATTTTAAGATTTACATAGATAAGAACTTGTAGGGGTTTTGCTTTATATTTATCTACCCCTACCCCACGTACCTACAACCAACGACGGAAATAAGAGCGGGTGAAGGGTTAATGTGTGTAGAAGGTTTATCTGACTCCAAATTATAATTATTGATGTGTTATTACTAACACTAGAATATGCGTAACCAACTGTACAAAGCTCTTTGCTATAATGAGTAGCCTGCTTTGTCAGAGGTTTACCGTTCAGCTCTCCTAAGTTACGGTTTAGCCGAGTGAACGTGCGTCGCAGATTGGATACTTTGCAGGGAATTGGTATCGGCGTCTCTTTAACTATATAGGATACTTAAAACCAACAGAAAGTACATGAAAGTACATGGTTCTCCAGACTGAGAACCATGAAAACCAGCAGAAAAAGAACTCATAGCACAAACGTGGGAACACAAGAACAATGACCAGCTACTAACAACAAACCCAGAGATGCTTAAATACAGAAACTAATGAAGAGAAATAAGAGACAGGTGAGTGAAAGGATAGAGAGGCAAAAGCCAAAATCAGGAAGGTAATGGGAACAGAGGAATGGAGCAGGAACATGGAGTGCAGACGTGACACAACCCAGTAGAGTCAATGTGTCAATGTCTGGATAAATAAAGACTCTCCAGCTCTAAAACTTAAAGACCAAGTCCGAAATCTTGGTGTTCAGATAGACTCAGATCTCACCTTTACTATCCATATCAAAGTCATCACAAAAACAGCTTCTATCATCTAAAAATATAACCAGAATTAAGGATCTGGTGTCCCTTGCTATTCCTTCCTTGTTTTTTTAATCTCCAGTAGGGTGGACTATTGCAATGTTTTTTTAATCTCCAGTAGGGTGGACTATTGCAATGTTTTTTTAATCTCCAGTAGGGTGGACTATTGCAATGTTTTTTTAATCTCCAGTAGGGTGGACTATTGTATTGGTGTTTTATCTCCAGTACGGTGGACTAAGAGAGTGGAGCATATTACTCCAGTTCTAAAGTCTTTACACTGTCTCCTGGTGTAGTAATGGGTTCAGCCCAGACTATCTCATACATATCTCATACATGTTTAACGAATATAAACCAAGATTATCCCTTAGATCCTAGGGCTCTGGCCAGCTAGTTGAGCCCAGAGCACAAACTAGCCATGAGGAAGCAGCATGTCACTGTTTTACTGCATGAACTGGAGCAAACTGCCAGAAGACCTTAGATTTATCCCAAACATAAAAACCTTTAAACAGACTAAAAACGTTTTCTCTTTTCATGTTTGATTGAGATTTTGTTTATTTATTTTTATTCTCATTTCTTTAATTTCTAAATTCTTATTTTCATTTTTCTTAATCTTTAATTTCTTTACCCTGTAAAGAGTTCATTTTATTCTTTAAACCTTCTGTTTCAATATCACAACTTCAATTCTAATAAATTTTGTCTTTTTTTTTTTGTTATTTCTTGCCAAGGCCCTGAGGTGACAGATCTTGGGTTGGGAGAACAGCTTTTTCTGTTTTATTCTTATGTAAAGCACTTTGAGTTGGTACTGTGTGTAAACGCTGCTGTGTGTGTGTGTGTGTGTGTGTGTGTGTGTGTGTGTGTGTGCGTGTGTGCGCGTGTGTGCGCGTGCGTGTGCGTGCGTGCGCATGTGTGTGCGTGTGTGTGTGTGTGCGTGTGTGTGTGTGTGTGTGCGTGTGCGTGTGTGTGTGTGCGTGTGTGTGCGTGTGTGTGTGTGCGTGTGTGTGCGTGTGTGTGCGTGTGTGTGTGTGTGCGTGTGTGTGTGTGTGTGTGCGTATGTGTGAATAGGCACTGGATAAGATGCAACATGACTGGTCGACAGTGGTGTTTGAGGTCTTGCCGTATAAGGACACGGGTACCTACATCCTGAGGAGTCCTGACGAAGCCTCTCAGATGCTGGACGACCACATCGTGATGACCCAAAGCATGTCCTTCTCTCCCTATAAGAAGCCCTTCGAGGATAGGATCAGCACCTGGGAAGCTAAGCTGAGGATGACACAGGTACAGTCCCATGGTTGCCCCAGTGTCTGTGCTCATTAGGGTGTAGAGCGACGTTGGCCTTTTAAATTGTTATGCCATTTTCACTTTAGGAGCTTCTGAATATAAGGAGCCCAGAATGCTGGAACTTTGCAGGCTGATAAACGTCTTTACCCCCTGGGCTTCTTTCACCCAAAACATAGCCCCAGGAGAACTGATCTCCAATCAATAACTTCTTCAAACATCTTTGTGTGTTTGTGTATGTGTGTGTGGGGATGTATACATATATATATATATATGTGTGTGTGTGTGTGTGTGTCTGGGTGGGTGTTCATCCTGATGGACAGGATGTGCTGGATGAGTGGCTGACTTGCCAGCGTTCCTGGCTGTACCTGGAACCTATCTTCAGCTCAGACGACATCAACCAGCAGCTGCCTGTGGAGGGGAAGAGGTACCAGACCATGGAGCGCTCCTGGAGGAAAGTGATGAAGGATGCTCATGAAAACAGACAGGTGGGCCAGGCAAACACCAGGCCTCTTGCCAACACTTTATATCCCACTGCAGTTTAAATGTGTGTGTGACTGTGTGTGCATTTCATGAGCTATGTGTGTGTGTGCTTGTGCATGCATATGCCTGTCTATGTGTGTTGTGCTTGTGTGTGTGGGTGTGTTGTGTGCATGTGGTGAGTGTGTGTTATGCTTGTCTGTGTGTGTTACACGCATCTGTGTATATGTGTGTGTGTTGGACAGGTGATTGAGCTGTGCCCAGACATGCGTCTGCTGGATAACCTGCGTGAGTGTAACAGGCTGCTGGAGCAGGTGCAGAAAGGCCTGAGTGAATACTTGGAGACCAAACGTGGATCCTTCCCCAGGTACCCTTCCCCAGATACAGTTCTCCAGGTACAGTTCCCCAGGTGCCCTTCCACGGGTACAGTTCCCCAGATAGGGCATATGTACCTGGAGAACTGTAGTCTTCCACAGGTACAGTTCTCCAGGTACAGTTCACTAGGTGCCCTTCCCCAGGTACAGTTCCCAAGGTACAGTTCCCCAGGTGCCCTTCCCCAGGTACAGTTCTCCAGGTGCCCTTCCCCAGGTACAGTTTCCCAGATGCCCTTGTCCAGGTACAGTTCTGCAGATACAGTTCCCCAGGTGCACATGCCCCTCTGACCAGCACAAACATGCACTAAATTCATTGGCTTGTTAATTGTATAGTGAGATAGTTAGATGTTAGAGAAGACCAATGCTCATTTAAATAATGAATTATATATTATATTTAAATATATGATAATGATATATTTAAATATTTAGTGTTCTGGCTTTTGGTGATGTTCTGGCTTTTAGATTCTACTTTCTGTCTGATGATGAGCTGTTAGAGATTCTGTCTCAGACCAAAGACCCAACAGCAGTGCAGCCACATCTACGTAAATGCTTCGAGAATATCGCCCGGGTCAGCACACACACAGACACACACACACACACATATATACACACAGATATACTCTTTTTTGGAACTAAATAGTTAACCCTCTATCAGATTTGACTACAGTTTATCCACTGTGTGCTTTTGTAAAGCCTTTTCTGTTGTATGCTGTACAGCTCCAGTTTCAGCCAGACCTGCAGATCACACACATGTACTCCGGTGAGGGAGAGGAAGTCAAGCTCTTCCTCCCTGTCTGGCCTTCTGGGAATGTGGAGGACTGGCTATGTGACGTGGAGAAGTCCATGAAACTCAGTCTGCGTGACAACATTGACCGTTCAATTAGGGCGTATGCAGAGGTCAGTCTGCGTCAGTCATATACCAGTACTTTCCCTAATGTTAATTATATACTGTACTTTGATAACAATATATACATTTTATGACCGTTACATCAATTTTAGGTCATGATATCATAAAGGTTTAATAATGTAGTGCAACTTTGAAATACATTCTGAATTTACTGAATTGTACAGGTTTCTACTGCTTTTGGTTTATGTTTTCCTGATTCTTTAAATAGCTGGAAATATCAGTAGAGACTGAATACATTTCCAGCCATTTGGAACTTGTGTTTCTCGTTGTGTAAGCAGGAACCGCGCACAACGTGGGTGCTGGTATGGCCAGGACAGGTGGTGATTGCAGGGTGCCAGGTGTTCTGGACAGAGGAGGTGTCTGAGGCCCTGGTGAGGGGTGACCTGGCAGAGCGCCTCTATCCCCAGCTCCAGACACAGGTTCGACATGTAAAAAGAAATGTGGACACGGCAGGGTTAGGGATAAGTTAGGGTTAGGTTGAGGGTTAGGGTTAAGTTAGAGTTAGGGTTAGATGTGTGTTTGATGTTGATTTAGTTATCTGATGATTTTTGTTAACAGTGATTTTGGAAATGGTTGATGTCTCGTGCATGAATATGTGTGTAACTATATATTCCTTTATGTAATGTTGATGTGTGTGTGCATGCATGTGTATGCGTGTGCTTCCACATGTTTGTGTGTGTGTATGTTTGTGTGCTTGTGTATGAATGTGTGTGTGTGACTGTGTATGTGTGCTTGTGTGTGCTTTTGCATGAACGTGTGTGTGTGTGTGTATGTGTATGTAGCTGAGTGACCTGGTGCAGCTGGTGCGGGGTCATCTGTCTAAGATGCAGAGGGCTGTGTTGTCTGCCCTCATCGTGATGGAGGTTCATGCTAAAGACGTGGCTGCCAGGCTGGTGGAGGAGGCTGTAGCCAGCATCAACGACTTTGAGTGGATTAGCCAGCTAAGGCCAGGGGCGCTCTAACACACACACACACACACACACACACACACACACACACACACACATGCAGAGGAATGAGAGGGCTCCAATTACAGCTAATGGTAAAAAGGTTATGGTCCTCTTCCATTCATTAAGTGCTGTTCTGAGTTGTGATTTTCAGTACAAATTTCTGTTTTATTTTAATGAATAATAGTGAATGTAGCTCCGTGTATTTGCATATGTAGATATTACTGGGTGAGGGGTGACTTATACATCAGGGCAGTGAATGCAGAATTCCTCTATGGTTACGAATATCTGGGCAACTCTGGGCGACTCGTCATCACCCCTCTGACTGACAGGTAATATTATGGTAGCTTATCGCCATGGATACACGCAGATAAAATGCACACAGATAAAATACACTCAGATAAAACATATTTGTCAGCCTAATGTTGAGTAAAACATGTCTGTCTAATGTTGAGGAGTAAAATCCAGCTCAGACAGAGACTTTTTTGCTGTTGTTGTCATTTTCCCTAAAATAAATGGAGAATTATATAAATGCAAAAAAAGTACAAAATATACATATTAATATAAATATTATTATAGCTCAAAGTGCACAGTTGTTTGTACACTATGCCCACACACAAGGCCAGCATGGAACAGTAGTGCTCACAGCCTGATTGGACCGGCTTTCTGGGGCAGGTGCTATCTCACCCTGACAGGTGCTCTGCACCTGAAGTTCGGGGGAGCCCCAGCAGGTCCAGCGGGCACAGGTAAGACTGAGACCACCAAAGACCTGGGCAAGGCTCTGGCCATCCAGACCGTCGTCTTCAACTGTTCAGACCAGCTGGACTTCATTGCCATGGGCAAGTTCCTCAAGGGTCTGGCCAGGTGAGACACCTAACCCTTGTACTGTTAACCATTATGAAGTTAACCCTAGTGCTGTTAACCCTAGTACTGTTAATCCTTATGGAGTTAACCCTAGTACTGTTAACCCTTATGGAGTTAACCCTAGCACTGTTAACCCTAGTACTGTTAACCCTAGTGCTGTTAACCCTAGTACTGTTAACCCTTATAAAGTTAACTCTAGTGCAATTAACCCTGTTACTGTTAACCCTTATGAAGTTAACCCTAGTACTGTTAACCCTTATGTGTGCGTATATGATGAATTTAGTTCTGGTGCCTGGGCATGCTTTAATGAATTTAACCGCATTAATTCATACGCGTGTGTTGCAGTTCTGGTGCCTGGGCATGCTTTGATGAATTTAACCGCATTGACGTGGAGGTGCTGTCTGTGGTGGCACAGCAGATTACCACTATCCAAAAGGCCCAGCAGCAGAGAGTGAGTTTAGCTCACACACACTCATGCAAACACAGCAGGGAGAAATTCACTCGTGTGTGTGTGTGTGTTTAGGCAGAGCGGTTTGTGTTTGAAGGAGCAGAGATCCCACTGGTTCCCTCTTGTGCTGTGTTCATCACCATGAATCCTGGCTATGCTGGACGAACTGAACTACCTGACAACTTAAAGGTACACCAACACTATGACCACTGGACCACTATGGGTCCAAACATCTGCTACAAATACACTCTTGCTGAACTACAGATGGGCTCAGGTATTCTTACCCTGCCTGCATCATCAGTGATCAGTGATCATCAGTGATGTGTTTCAGGCCCTCTTCCGTCCTGTTGCCATGATGGTCCCAGACTACTCCATGATCGCTGAGATTTCTTTGTATTCATTTGGCTTCAGCAATGCCACAGTGCTCTCCAAGAAGATCACCAGTACCTTCAAACTGTCGTCTGAGCAGCTCAGCTCCCAGGTACTGTCCTCAACGCACACTAGCGTGCTCATCATGCACTAGCATCCACAACATGCACTAGCTTCCACAACGTGCACTACAGTGCACACATGATGCCATCTTGGTCAAACATCTAATAGGGAGGATCTTTTATAGTAATTTTACAGCACATGAAAACAACCTGAACTGTTAGAAAAACACAGCAGAGAAAAACATCTGTAGAGAGGCTTCATGAGGATTTTCGAGGCATTACCTAATGTGAACAATGGCATCTTCTCTAGTGCCATGTCACCTTTTTTAATATTAAGAAAAATATAAATGTATTGATAAGTGGAGTGTGTTTAGAGTGAATATGGTTTATAGTCTTGTGACCTTCAATAGTTGGTTACAAAAGTTGCTGCTTCTTTTTGACTAGCTGTGAGCCAGTATGAATCACAATGTGCGTGTGCATGTGTGTGTGTGTGTGTGTGTGTGTGTGTGTGTGTGTGTGTGTGTGTGTGTGTGTGTGTGTGTGTGTGTGTGTGTATATCTCGGACAGGATCATTACGACTTTGGCATGAGAGCTGTAAAAACTGTCATCTCCGCTGCAGGAAACCTGAAGAGGGAGAAACCTGACATGAATGAGGTGAAAGTGTGTGTGTGTGTGTGTGTGTGTGTGTGTGTGTGTGTGTGTGTGTGTGAGTGTGTGTATGAGTGTGTGTGTGTGTGTGTGTGAGTACTGATTTGTAATTTAGAATTTAACTCTCCTCTGAATAAAAACAAAGAGTAGCCAATCAAACAAGTGAATAAAAACATAAACATAGTGTCCTGGCAACATCTGCAATGGTAACTCCCCTCTAGGTAGTTTGTGAATGAGGGTGTGTGTTTTGTCCAGGTGCTGATATGCTTACAGGCCATCAGAGATGTCAACGTGCCCAAGTTCCTTCAGGATGACCTCAAGCTCTTCAACGGCATCGTCTCAGACCTCTTCCCCAAGATCCACGAGGATCCCATAGACTACGGAAATCTGGAGGAGTCCATCCGTACCATCTGCAGCAGCCAGTGTCTGAAAGATGTGGACGGTGAGGCAGAGATGGTGCTGTATGAGTGTGTGAGAGTGTAAGGTGAGTGTGTGAGAGTGTAAGGTGAGTGTATGAGTGTGTGAGAGTGTAAGGTGTGTGAGAGTGTAAGGTGAGTGTGTGAGAGTGTAAGGTGAGTGTGTGTGTGAATAATATATTGTTTGCTTTTATGAGGCTACATTACAAAGATCATCCAGCTGTATGAGACCATGGTGGTGAGGCATGGCCTGATGCTGGTGGGGCCACCTGGTTCAGGTAAAACCAAGGTGAGTGTTTCACAAACACACCTGAGTCTTCATCGTGAAGCAGTCACTGAATGCAAACATCTAAGCCCAATAACACTGTGACCCTGTATTCATGTGTGCCAGTGTTACGAGGTGCTGGGGGCGGCCATTACGGCTCTGCAGGGCCAGCCGGCGCTCAGCGGTGGGGTGTACCAGGCTGTGCACACCTACGTCCTCAACCCCAAGTCCATCACTATGGGGCAGCTGTATGGGCAGTTCGACCTGCTCACCCACGAGTGGTGAGTGAACTGTACTGTATTAGACTGGCGTGAGAGGAGGTAGCATGTGGTGTTTACTGTCAGGAAACGTGCAGACAAACCCACAACTTTATAACTATTCAACAGACTGTAACAGAAGATAATTATTTACACCTCTATAACTCTATACACCTTATATATAGATAACTCTATACACCTTATAACTTTAACCTTATAATTCCGCACACCATATAACTCTGTACATCATATAACTCTATACACCTTATAATTCTTTGCACCTTATAACTCCACACACCTTATAACTCCATAAACCGTATAACTGTGTGTAATGTGTAGTGTGTAGTGTGTAATGTATAGTGTGTAGGGTGTAATGTGTAGTGTTTAGGTTGTAATGTGTAGGGTGTAGTGTGTAATGTAAAGTGTGTAGGGTGTAATGTGTAGGGTATAACGTATAGTGTGTAGGGTGTAATGTATAGTGTGTAGGGTGTGATGGTAGTGTGTAGGGTGTAATGTGTAGTGTGTAGGGTGTGATGGTAGTGTGTAGGGTGTAATGTGTAGTGTGTAGGGTGTAGAGTATAGTGTGTAGGGTGTAAAGTATAGTGTGTAGGGTGTAATGTATAGTGTGTAGGGTATAATGTATAGTGTGTAGGGTATAATGTATGGTGTGTATATGTAATGTGGTTCTGGGTAGGACGGACGGCATCCTGTCATCCCTGATCCGAACCGGAGCAGCTGCTCTAGACCAAGACAAGAAGTGGTACATGTTTGATGGACCGGTCGACGCCGTTTGGATTGAGAACATGAACACGGTGCTGGACGATAACAAAAAACTATGTTTGAGCTCAGGGGAGATCATCAAACTCACCGACGTGAGTGCATGTGTGTGTGAGTGTGTGTGTGTGTGTGTGTTTGAGCTCAGGGGAGATCATCAAACTCACCGACGTGAGTGCATGTGTGTATGTGTGTGTGTGTGTGTGTGTGTGTGTGTGTGTGTGTGTGTGTGTGTGTGTGTGTTTCTTATCTTATTTTACATGTATGCATATTTAAAAGCCCCGAGTGTGTGTGTGAGAGTCTGTCCTCATCCCCAGGCAATGACCCTGATGTTCGAGGTGCAGGACCTGGCCGTGGCATCTCCTGCCACTGTGTCTCGCTGCGGGATGGTGTATTTGGAGCCCAGTATTCTGGGTCTGTCCCCGTTCACCGAGTGCTGGCTGCAGCGTGTCCCCGGGCCCCTGCAGCCACACGGACCCCAGCTGCTCTCCCTCTTCACACGATTCCTGCAGGTCTGCTGGTCCACACACTGACCCTGAGCAGAGGCTCACGCTACAAACAGCTATACCTCAGTCTCAGGCAGAGGTTTCCTCTGTGACACCTTTTTGTAAGTATATGGTATAATAACCATTTCTGTTTAAATGAAGAGAAATGCGCATGTGTCCTCAGGACTCCATTGGGTTTGTGAGGGCATCCGTGACTGAGGTGATCACATCTCTGGACAGCAACCTGACCTGCTCTTTGCTCAGGCTGCTTGACTGCTTCTTCCAGCCTTTTATCCCAAGGGAGGTCAGTCACAGTACAGGCTGGAGCAGTGTGTAGCAGCAAAAGACTACTTGTGTGTGTTTGTGTACGTGTGTTTATTTATGATTGTGTGATCATGTGTGTGTGCTTGTGTCTGTATGGTCATGTGTGTCTGTGTGTGTGTGTGAGTGCAGGGAGAGTGGTATCCTGCCCAGGAGAAGCTGGAGCGTGTGTGTGAGCTGATTGAACCATGGTTCATTTTTTCCCTCATTTGGAGTGTGGGTGCCACTGGAGACGCAGCTAGCCGCCAACGTTTCAGCGCATGGCTCAGAGCCAAGATGGCCCAGGAGAAGGTACACAGCCCAAACTCTTCATTACCATCATCTCAGTAAGACCTGCAGCACATAGTCTAACTTTCTTCATATGTGAGAAGCTTATTAACATATACTGAATTTATCACTTTGATAAATTGATAAACACAAGAATCAGTCTGATACCCTGAAGAAGTGCACAATAAATACATCAATGACAACTGCAATACCGAACAATACCGAACAATACCAAACAATACCAAACAATACCGAACAATACCGAACAATACCAAACAATACCAAACAATACCGAACAATACCAAACAATACCAAACAATACCAAACAATAAGTGCTCGTGCATTCATTTACTCAACTACCCCACAAATAGAGAAGAACACAGTGATGGACGCTGCTGTTCAGACAGTGTAAGTTCATTCCACCATCTGGGAGCAGGACAGAGAAGAATCTTGATGCTCATCTGGCATGAGACTTGATTGAAGCAAGGTCTGTTTAAATAGCAGTTTGAGCCGTACTTGAGGTTCATAGATGCTTTGACCATCATCATCATCATCATCATATAGGGAGGGGCTGGTCCTTTTTTGGCTTTGTAGGCGAACATCAGGGTTTTAAGTCTGTTGTGGGTGGCTAAAGGAAGCCAGTGAAGGGAAATCAGTGAAGTGACACATGAAGATCAGCTGTAGAGGTCTGATGGCAGTAATTGAGCTGCAAGCACTTTGGGAGCTTCCTGTGAAAGAGTTTCTGGGGTGTAAATAAATGATGAGGTTTCTGGGTGTTTCTGGGGTGTACAGAAGCTCAGTTTTACTGGGGTTACTGGGTGTTTCTGGGGTGTACAGAAGCTCAGTTTTACTGGGGTTACTGGGTGTTTCTGGGGTGCACAGAAGCTCAGGGGGTGTGGACCTTGTGTGATGCAGTTACATTGTTTAAACACAGTCAGTGTGTTTGATTTGCAGATAGAGTTGTGTTTCCCAGAGGATGGACTGGTATATGACTACCAATTGGATGATGCAGGCATTAGCAACCTCAGTGAGGAGGAGGAGGAGGATACCAAACAGAGGAAGGTTAGGTCACAAATCTGTTTACTTTCCCTGCTCTTTAGTTACATGAATTTAATGGTTAAGAAATATTAGGACAAGTGTTTAGGTCAAGTGGGTAATACAGTTTTATTGCCTTAATGTGTTATTTTCAAAGTTAATTAGTTAATGCACTTATCAATTAATTTCTGTTTATGAATGTATGCATCCACTCCCTTGTTCATTAGTGTATTTACTTTATATTTTAAGGTACAGTGGGTCAGCTGGATGAATTATACCACAGAATTCATCATCACGCCAGAAACCAGCTATTCTGACATCATCGTGCCCACCGCTGACACTGTGCGCATGTCATTCTTGATCAACATGCTTCTGTCCAATAAAAAGCCAGTATGTACATAGTTCTAATGCCATAACTTCCATTTGCATGTTTTCTTGTGTGTGAAATGGATGAATCTAGTGGTGTTTCCTCTGCTCTACAACAACCATGTGTTAGCAGATGCTCTTACATGAGAACTCCCTGCTGTGGCTCCCAAGTACCGAGTGTGTACAGGTGCTGTGTGTGTGTTCAGGTGCTGTGTGTGTGTTCAGGTGCCATGTGTGTGTTCAGGTGCCGTGTGTGTGTTCAGGTGCCGTGTGTGTGTTCAGGTGCTGTGTTTGTTCAGGTGCTGTGTGTGTGTTCAGGTGCCGTGTGTGTGTTCAGGTGCCGTGTGTGTGTTCAGGTGCCGTGTGTGTGTTCAGGTGCTGTGTGTGTGTTCAGGTGCTGTGTGTGATCAGGTGCCATGTGTGTGTTCAGGTGTTGTGTGCTGGGCCTACGGGGACGGGGAAAACGCTCACTATGTCAGACCAGCTGCTCAGGAACATGTCGGCGGAGTACATCACCCACTTCCTCGTGTTCTCCGCCCGCACCTCCGCCAACCAGACGCAGGATTACATCGACAGCAAGTTAGACAAGAGGTGACCTTTCTCAGTGGAACCTTTCTCAGGCCCCAGAAGCGCCTCAAACTACAATAGAACAGAATCAATGATTTTCTTCCTGTCTTTAGCAGATGTCCATTCCCATTAACACCTGTTATATTGTAACTGTGTTCTTGCGTGTGCCAGGCGGAAGGCCGTGTTTGGACCTGCGTTAGGGAAGTACTTTATTTTCTTCATTGACGACCTAAATATGCCCATGTTGGAGACGTACGGGGCCCAGCCGCCCATCGAGCTCCTGCGCCAGTGGATGGACCATGGGGGCTGGTACGACAGGAAGCAGATTGGTAAGCAAACACTCCAGTCTCTCTCAGCACACTCACTGCAGCTGCTGTGGTGGAAATTGCTCAAAAACACAGGACTTATACATGCATGTATAATTTCACATAGGCATATACTCACACATGTACTATACACAAACAAACACACACTTTGTTCAGCCAGGTAGGAATGCAAGTCAAGTCATGCTTTGTAATGTTCCTGGTTTGCACCAGGCATTCTGAGATGATACACCTATTCATTTAACCAGGAGATGTACAGACTGAGTACCTCTGTTCACCAGGAACATTTAAGCAGTTGGTGGACATCAATTTTGCCTGTGCCATGGGTCCTCCTGGTGGGGGCAGGAACCCCATCACCCAGCGCTTCACTCGCCACTTCAACTTCATTTCTTTCACTGAGATGGAGGATTCCAGCAAGAGAAAGATCTTCTCCACCATCCTGGGCAGCTGGTTGGGTGAGCTGGTGCCTTTCTGAGTCTCCAAAAGGATGGATATTCAGAGACATGTGTGTCTGCTCTAATACCTGATTCAGAGACATGTCTGTCTGCTCTAATACCTGGTTCAGAGACATGTCTGTCTGCTCTAATACCTGGTTCAGAGACATGTCTGTCTGCTCTAATACCTGGTTCAGAGACATGTCTGTCTGCTCTAATACCTGGTTCAGAGACATGTCTGTCTGCTCTAATACCTGGTTCAGAGACATGTCTGTCTGCTCTAATACCTGGTTCAGAGACAT
>JAOXYF010000019.1:6156978-6171158 GCA_028565775.1 Sternarchorhynchus goeldii
TGTATGTATGTATGTGTATATATATATGTATGTATGTATATTAATTAGAATATATATACATATAAATTAATTAGAATATCATGAAAAAGTTGATTTAGTTAGTAATTCCATTCAAAAAGTGAAACTTGTATATTATTCATTCATTTCACACAGACTGATATATTTGAAATGTTTATTTCTTTTAATTTTGATGATTATAATTGACAACTAATGAAAATTCCATTAGATGTGTGTGTGTATGTTACATGTTACATTTTACATTTCCCCTGGTTTAAAATATACTATTATAATCTTTAAATGTGCATTTTTCTGAGGTGTTTGACACCATTCTCAACTACAGGGGTTAAGTGTCAGCCACAGGGATTAAGGGTGGTTGTGATGCTTCATGCACTTTTTCTCCTCTTGAATCAGGACTTCCAGGAAGTGGAAAACCGAATTCAGACTCGACCACTTCTGCATCCTGATATCCTCAACCTTCAGGTATTTCCTTCTGTATCCTGATGTCATACATTATCATTTATGTTGATTCTCCCTGATTTTTGCTTCCATGGTAACAAACTTCACAACCCCTGCGACACTCGGGCATCAAGCCATATGTGCGCTCATGAAGTTATTTGGTGTTCAATCTCATTTCACACTTGTGTGGTGGTACACATATTTACTAGCTAATCACATCTAATATGTCTAGAAGGGGAAAATGAATCTTGTGTAATCTTTACTGTTTAAGACCCGTTACTGGGCATCCGTGGAGCAAAGACTCCCTGAATGGGAACTCTACCTGCTGGGGAAAGGCATGGCACCATCGCCAGAGCTCCAGAGGCAGAAGCTTCCTCGGCTCGATGTTCCCCCTGCACGGAACAGGGGCAAGCCCCTGTGGCCCCGGCCCTAACCTCCTGACCTGCTGCCTGACCTGTAGGCTGAAGTGCCTAATTCAAAGGGCTGGGAACCAGCGACCTTGTTCTTGCCACTTGCGTGTTATCCTAGATTTTTTACACCTGGCAGAGGAGTTTAGGAGTAATTTTTAAATCAAAACATTTTAAATATTTTTCTTAGTTTTTGTTGGTTAGATTGGAGTGGGATGAATGTGAGTGTTTGGTGACCCTCCATGAGATATGATGGGGTTATGATGTGTGCCCTTTAAAAGTCCTTTTGTGCCCTCAAAAGTCCTTTTTGGCAGCTTGGTTAAATGTCCAGCGTCAGTTTGTGTTCAGTGTGAGTTTTCTGTTTATTTTCCTGTGTGTTTAAAGGTCCGTATTTAAAGGTCTGTGTTTAGTTCTCTTCATCCAAGGATTCTGCTTCCAACATGTGTATTTTAAGCACAAAGTACCAAAAAAAGGGAAAGTTCAGTCTGAGTCTGAGGGCGCAGTGACAGGAGCAGCATGGCGAGTCAGGACTGCCAGCGTTGTTGACGCACGTCTGGATCTACAGTTCCCAGAATCCTCATCACAGCATATGAAGTCTTGGTGGCTGATGAGGGTGTGTATGTATGTGTGTATGTATGTGTGTGTGTGTGTGTGTGTGTGTGTGTGTGTGTGTGTGTATGTGTGTGTGGTGTGCTAGTTCCATTGGTAAGCAACGTGCTTTCCTTTACATTTCCTGTCTGTCTCTGATTGGAGGATGTGAAGGTACCATAAGTTGTAGAGCTCTAATTTATTTAGATTTATTTTGAATATAGATTCATTTTTAAAATAAAAGGTTGGATGCTTTTCTATTCAAATATTTTCACATATAGATCTTTACAAAAAACCCTTAGCATTGTTAAAGGGAACCTCCTGGACTGTCCTCCAGTGAGTGGAGGCTCCATGTCTCAGGTAGATCAGGGAGGGTGAGTTCACAAACCATCAATCAGCAGTCTGAGGAAACACTGAACTACTGTGATGAACTATACAAATGAAGTGTGGATGACGGTTGATCTGTTAGAAGCTTGTTAGAAGTTGATCTGTTTAATAAAATATTAAAACCTACTGCTCTTTTTCTATGACTTATCCAGTCCAATCTGTTTGAACCACAATTTTTTGTAAACGAGTTTTTACGTTTGCACTGTAATGCTGCACTGCACAAATGTATCCACAAGATGGCAGTAGACTCTAGGTTTGTGCTGCTGCGTTCCCCATGTTTTGTTTTTAATAAAGCGTATTAGATGAAGGTAATATGTGCGTGTTCCCTGCATAATCACTGTTAAAATACCACACAAGCCATAATGTAAAGAGTTCTTAGTTCTTAATGAGTTATGCTATATTGTAGTATACTGCTGCATAAAGTACAGTATATCAAATGCATAAAAGAAAAATTGTATTTAATTTTCAGATTATTTTCTTAAACACATGTTGGTTTGCCCCCTGTTCTGAACACCAGTCAGTGGGTGGTGTCAGTGAGACCATCAAATAAACGTTTATTATGTTAATAAAAGTTTATTAGTGAATAAACGTTAATAAGCCTTTATGTTGTGTCTGTGTAGTGAGAGTAATGTTGTGCCTCACACACACAGTGTCACACGCCCCAGTGTGAGGGTGTTCTGTAGGTTACAGTGTTGTAGAGTAATGTGCCTCACACACACAGTGTCACACGCCCCAGTGTGAGGGTGTTCTGTAGGTTACAGTGTTGTAGAGTAATGTTGTGCCTCACACACACAGTGTCACACGCCCCAGTGTGAGGGTGTTCTGTAGGTTACAGTGTTGACCTCGTGTTTTTAAGGAGTTGAAGCGCCTCCAAACTCACACGTTCCCAAACTCACACGTTCCCAAACTCACACGTTCCCTGCTTTCCCACACTGTTTTCCCTACTTTGGTTGTTCCATGCTGTGTTTCAACATCCAGCCCCTCTCCTGTCCCCCCGTTCGCCCTCGACGTTCTGTGAAGGAGGTGCAGCCTTCCAGTTCCACCATCAGGAGGTGCCCAGATCTCCGTGGTAACACGTGCTGTCCTCTCATCGTGTTTAAATTCATTCCTCGAAATCACGCTTTATTAATTAAGAAGCACAAATTATTATTGTTGTTGTTGTTGTTTGTTTGTTTGTTTGTGTTGACATGCTGCTCCTCCCTTTACCTGGGCTCTGAGTGATTGTGAGGTCATAACAGAGGTCATGATCCCTTCGTTGCATAAATCCTCTGTAAGCGCTTTCTCTGTTTTTTTCTGTTTTTCTCTGTAATTGCTTCTTCATTGTCTCTCTTAAGGGCAGTTTGAGGTTGGATCCTGGCTGGAGAACTGTGCAGTGTGTGTGGCCCTGCTCTTGCCCCCCTGCACTTGCCCCCTGCTCTTGCCCTCTGCTTTGTAGGGATGCTCATTTTGGTTAGTTTTGATCAACAGCAGATAACAGACACTCTGGATCTAAAACGTGTTGCTGGGTGTAGCACTCTGGAACTAAAACGTGTTGCTGAGTGTAGCACTCGAACTAAAATGTGTTGCTGTGTGTAGCACTTTGGAACTAAAACGTGTTGCTGGGTGTAGCACTCTGGAACTAAAACGTGTTGCTGGGTGTAGCACTCTGGAACTAAAACGTGTTGCTGGGTGTAGCACTCAAGGAAGTAGAGAGATGATAAAATAGAAAGGGAGGATGAGATGAATCTTCCAGAGGTGAATCACTTCAGTGGCCTTAATCCCCTCCTGTGCCATGTAAACCCTGTTGGGGTTAGGGTTAGGGTTAGGGCTATGTAAATAACCAAAACTAATTAGAATTGCTTTTTACATGTAATATTACTTAATAATGATTTTACACAAATATGCACACAAATGTATGTCTGTCTGTCTGTTCTGGCTCGTGATTTTACACACACACACACACACACCGATTAATTCAGGTATATATAGTAACCAGTTCAGTGGAGCACAGCAGTGTTGTGCAGATGCTGTGTTTTTCTGGCATTCCTACTTCAACTGTGGCAGCACTGAATCAGATGTGTGGATGACTGAATTATACATCAGACTTGTTTACTTACTTTGCTTCTATAATCCATGACTGGATTATACATCAGACCTGTTTACTTGCTTTTCTCCTATAATCCATGACTGGATTATACATCAGACCTGTTTACTTACTTTTCTCCTATAATCCATGACTGGATTATCCATGACTGTATTATACATCAGACCTGTTTACTTACTTTTCTCCTATAATCCATGACTGGATTATAAATCAGACCTGTTTACTTACTTTTCTCCTATAATCCATGACTGGATTATCCATCAGACCTGTTTACTTACTTTTCTAAGACATGGCCAGTTTAACTTGCTTCATGTTAAATGGAGTTTCAGTTTGGCGCCATAGGAGATCCATACATGTCTTGTAATCACCCTCTCCAGTCTCTGAGCTGAATACCACGACAACCACAGGGCACTTGAGCACAATACCTTTGGTGTGGGACACTGTGAGGGACTGTGGCTGAGGGTCGTGCCGCAGGGCTGCTGGGTGCCGTTCCAGGATCATGCTGGGGTTTGTGACTGCACTTTGTTTTCACATATAGAGGGATTGTGTTCAACTGTTACTGTTCTTACCAGAGTCTGAACTGGTCAAAACAGCCACTCAAATTAAGAGTGTGAGTGTGTGAGTATGTGTGTGGGTGAGTGTGTGTAAGGGTGAGTGTGAGTGAGTGAGTGTGTAAGAGTGTGAATGAGTGAGTGTGAGTATGTGTGAGCGTTTTTAAGTATTAATTTGCATATTGATTCTAAAAATTAAAGTAAGACTGCAAACACATGTTCTGATGAACGTACACCACCTGTTATTGGCTCAGCCAACATCATCTAATCCTTCATTGTACTTCCCTGATCTCACCCTGTGTGTGGAACTCAAGATCAGCTTTAGGGTAAATCTACAGGTCAGAATTAATTAAGATCCTCCATTGTGACAGAAGGGAGTGGAAGTGAAGGGAATCTTGAGTCAGAGGATCAACACTGGACATCTCAGCATTAGTGATTCTGGTAAACAATATGCCTGTTTCCAGATCAGTGTTTAATAGAGACAGATATAAAAAAGTAATTATAATCTTCATCTATTGATTGAGTTCTCACACAGCTGTTTGTTCTGTGGAGGATATACAGACCTAGTTATGTTCCCATTTATTTTAAATTGCTAGGCTGTCTGCATTGATAGTTGTCTAATGGGAGGGGGGAGGGGGGTCTTTGGTGAATGAGGAGCAGATTGTTTTGAGGTCAGGCCTTCGTCTTTCTCAAGAGTCTGTGGGTAATGCGTTGAACAGGAGGACAGCAGGTCCCCTTCAGCAGTGTAGCCTCGAGCCGTGAAGACTGCTTCTAACGGAGGTCTCGCCCGAGACTGACATTGATGTCGTTCCAGCAGAGCAGCGCGAGCACTCTGCCCCCATTCCTCTGAGCCATAAAGCACCTTCTTAGTGCGCGCCCTTGACAATCTGGCCGCGCGCGGACCAGGGGGCGCCGCTCGACTGCCTCTAAAGTGGGCTGAAAAGACCGTTAAATTCTCATGTGTGTATTGTTTTATTTATTTGTGAGTTTGTCCGTTTGTTCTTATTAGTTACTACACTCGTTCATTCATATTTCAATCTAATTAATCATTCATGTCATATCACAATTAATTTCTTGTCATTAACTGGTCTGAGCGCTGTTTATCGCCGTAGATTTAAAACATATCAGTGTGAGATTGGTCTTTTTATCGTTGTGAGAACAAAGAACTATCTGGAACGCAGTTGTTTGGCTACGTCTCTTTTCCTCCCCGTTCTGCAGGAATGGATCCAAAGGGCGCGCGCCTGACGCTCATTAACTTTCCCCTTGGCATTTCACAATGCGCCTCGCGAGCGCTTTGTGCCAAGAACCAACGCTGCTCTTAACGAGTACTACAACTAGCCCGCTCTCCTCCTGCAGGGAGAGAAAATGCTTTACAAAACGGTCGGCGGAGGACGGTTTAATTAGAATTTCATTTGGGCTAAACGGGGGGGGGGGCGATGTAGTTAACATTTGGTGGACTTAATTGGAACCTTTTCTTGCTTGCCTCTTAAAAAAATGGTGACGCTACCCGGTTAATCTTCCATTTACAATCAATTGAGCGGGCCAAACAAAGGTCCGGGGATTCTTTTCTTCGTGTCTCAGCCGAGCTTTTGTCGCTCGTAAATGCCTCAGTTTCGGCTGATCCCGGTCGTGTACATGTTCTCGGCTGTTGACAGTTCATTAATGCGCCCTTGTCCCTGAAAAATCCCCCTCGCCGCGCTACGTGTGCATGTCGTAATGAGCTCCGTTGTCAATTAACATGTTTCTAGAAGCAAAGCTGGTTGCTCAGATGTTTGAGAGATACGTGCGGAGAAAAGGGCAGCGAGACTGCCACTGCCTTGTTTACGTCTCTATCATCGTTTTGAGGCACAGCCTGAACGAGATGACCAGTTCTGAGCCAAATGCTAGTTCTTCTGATTCTTTTATCTATCCATCCATCCATCCATCCATCCATCCATCCATCCATCCACTTTGACATGTCCTTTGGTGAAACTCTTCCCAGACTTTGCTGAAAACCGCCTTTGTTGATTTACATTTGATCCGTTCAAGTCTGTTCACAGATTTCTTGGATATAAGTTGTTTTAATGGATGGCACAGCAATTGAATTTGATGGAGTCAAACTATGAGTAGCCTAAATATTACAAAATATTGCTAAATATTACTAAAATGTGTAAAATTGTAAGTGTCGTTACTGGGTTCTTTATTAACCTTAGACTGCCGTCTGTCTGTGGGTGTGGGGACGTGTTTAACTTATTGTTCAGTTAATTCAGATTAAGTGGTGGAACATCATGAGGCACATATGTGTTTGTTATTGTTTGAATATACCTCCTTGGTGCTACTCCCTACCACGTTTCTTACTAGCTTATGAAGGTATTGACTGTACAATTAAAAATCAATAACGTATTACTCGCCTCTGATGTGATGTTTTTTTTATACTGGCGAGAGCGATCGTTTTTGCATGTTTCACTGTAATAATTATTGTGAAGTTGTTGTAATTTGCCATAACGTACCGTCCGGACTGTGAAAAAAGGGCTATAATTTTCTGGCGCTCGGATGCAACATTAGGAGACGTTTGCGCTAAACGTTCCAGGTAATGAATGCGAGTAACCAAACGCTTGTGCCGTCAAACAGGATAAACTTGTCTAAATCGCGAGGTTAGTCGTCGCATTACGTTCTGAGTTCACGTGGACGTGTTTTATTGCTTTAACGAAGTAGGTTCCTAGTTTGTTATCAGTAGGCCTTTCACCCTGTACTTAAACGCGTTTGTGATATAACGTCTGTCTCACAGGGGATAGCGCTGAATCAAATAAAGATGCGTCGGGTAAAACACATTTCTAGAGTCTCGTGTCTGGGGAGGCGAGTCGGCCGTTTAGTTTGTAATATTAGTCTTCGTAACGGTCCCATGACGTGCACATAATTGAACTATAATTGAGACACAGAGATTTAAAATCACGCGCCGATCTCTCATCAGAATTTCAGTCCGCATCTAAGGATAATATTGTTCCAGGAGTCGTGTGTAGAATATATTACAGTTTATTAAAGTTTAAAACGATGAGGAAAGATGGGACTGTTGTAGTCCAAGTACGTTATTATCGACTGCCTGATGAGCGGCCTGCATGCGCTGAAGCTTCCCTCGAGGCTCTTCGGTTGATTAAGATAATGGCCTTTGAAGGGGCCATGTTTTATCTGATAATTTGAGCCATTAAACGGAAGTCAAGTGTCGAAGCTGTCAGATGTCTGAGTGAAAATACAATCTCCACGCTTCACTAGATACGTCGATTTGGGATTAAAAAATAATCGAATAGTGAACGGAAAGTCTCTAGGCCTTTATGTGAAGTAATGATTTTTTTGTTGTTGTTATTGTTTGATAGAATTCGCACCCGAGATTTCCGTTCACGTAGTTTAAGTGTTTGGAAGTCTTACAGAATGCGGAGGATTACATTCTAAAAAATGATAACCTAAACATGCCTAATAGACCAAATTATAAAATGAATTACAGGTAATATATTTTTTCAGCAAAGAGACGTTCAATACGTTTATTTTCCTAAAATATGTCTACTGGTATTTAAAGCGAGGAGAAAAAATACCGAAAATTTTACTTACAATCTCAAATTCTGTTCTTTTATTTTTTTTCAGTACACTTGCGTCTGTTTTGGTAATATGTAAATGTTTAGAAATACACATTATCAGAAACATGTAAAATATTTTTAAATGACCAAACATTTAGCATTTTATATAAACAATTAATGAATAGCGTGGTATAACGAGTAATAATGTATTAGGTTACATAAAAAAACGCTTTCAGATAAAATATTTTTAAATAATATTTTATTCGGATTTATGTACAATTCCTCTAATGAGCGATTGGTTCCACCTTCGACAGTTCGGTCGGAGGTGTTTGATCACCTTTGCTGAGCTTGGGAACATTGTCCGACACCGGTCAAATAACGTTGCCTCAGTTTTGGAGTCTTCTAGAAGTATCGTCTCGCGCAGATAAACAGGTGGCGTTTTCGTGCAGTTTCCGTATGTGTTTTTTCAAATCAAAGTTCCGACAGAATCCTTTCCCGCAAGTCCCGCAGGTGAACGGCTTCTTATCGTTGTGCGTGTGCATATGAAACGTCAGGTTATACACCTGATGGAAAGCTTTGTTGCAGATAGAACACTTGAACTGTTTCTCACCGCTGTGCGTCAATTTGTGGTTTTTGTAATTACCTGAAAGGGAAAAAAATCCCAGTAAAAATTTTTTCACTGGCAAGGAGGTGAGGCCCCCTTTCTCCAAAAGGTCAATAGTTGACAATTAAGTTCCTTCTAAGAACAGTTTAATCTCCGATTTGCACTTTGCCTGTTAAAGTCAATATGTTGTCAAACTTTGTCAAACTCAAACTAGCAAGCAGTCAAAAACTGCAGCCCTATTAAAGAGAGGTATGCCTTCTGACCCATGGGAAGTCCCGTTAACTTCCCTGGACGGTTAATTTAAAGTGACGACTCATGGCAAAGCTTCCCGCTAATCACAACGTATTTAGCGGCGGCGCGAGGCCGTGGTCCCACAGTTAAAGATTTAGCCTTTATTTCACCTCGAATTTAACCATTTATATGATGTATGATGTGTTTAAAACTGTTTTGTGAGCTGAAAGAATTAACTAAAAATTCCGACAAATTCGCATTTCTCACCTTTTTGGTGGAATCCCTTTCCACAAAATTCACAGACGAATGGTTTGTATCCGGCGTGGATTCTCACGTGAGTGTTTAATGTCGAACTCCTGTTGAAAGCTTTTCCGCACTGGTTACATTTATGAGGTTTTTCCTATGAACGGAGCAAAATTCTGTTATACTTTCATTATTAACACTACATATTACATGCATATTATTACATTAATACAAATACATTATATCTGCTTATTATAACATTAATACAAATACATTATTATTACATTAATACAAATACATCATTACATTAATACAAATGCAATATATCTGCATATTATTAAATTACAGTGACAATGACAGAATTTCATAATGTTGTGTTTATTAAGGTTATTAACGAATACATTTATTTAAATACGTTGTGTTTCTTATTGGTTAAGTAATAATCTATTACACTACAACCTTTTCACTTTATTCTAACGGAATGCGAAGCGCTACTCACTTGAGTGTGAATGATCTTGTGCCGGCACAGTGTGCTGGCCTGGCGGAAACCTTTCCCACACACCTTGCACACAAACGGTCTCGCGCCTGTGTGAACCGGCATGTGACGCGTTAGATTGTAGTGCGCATTAAACACCTACGGGAAAGAGAGACACTGTGAAATCGAGTTCAGAAACACTCATACAAAAGAAGACAATTTTATATGCGGTGCAATCAAGAAAGCAGTAGTATATATTCATGGTTCAGATGTGGTGTAAAGTGTTAGTTGTTTACCTTTCCACACACTTCGCACGTGAAGCTCTTCGGTTTGCCGTCGGTAGAGCAGCTATTCGCCTTGTACGCTTTCGCGCTGCTTTTTTCAGAAACTAAACTCTGATTCTCTTTCACTATCTGGTCCAGCTGTCCAGGGACACGCTCCTTATGTGGGAACTGTGGTGTTGGGAATTTCTCGGACGAAGCGCTGGCAAGTTTTGCGTTCTCCAGCAACAGGAGTTTTTGCTGTGTGCTGATGGCTTGTGCTTGGGAATTTGCGATTACTGAAGAAAGTAAATGTCCACTTAGCAGTTCAGACTGATTATAAGCGGTGTCCAGGTAATTGAAATAGTACAGAGATCCGTTGGTGGGCATCGCCACCGTTTGGTGTATTACTTGGGGTTTGATTACTCTAGTCCCTGGCAGTAAGGATTGGGGTTTGATCACCCTAGTCCCTGGCAGTAAGGATTGCTTGAAGCCGGAGTCCGTTTTACTACAGAAACCACAGCTGGATTTACACACCGCCGCAGAAGCACCCAGCGATCCCCTGAAATTAGCTTTCCAAAACTCAGAGTAGTTCATAAGCGCCTTTGCCTGGAGGTCGTAACCGAAGGGCGGAACGGGTATCACGCATGGCACGGGAGCGCGCAGGCCGCCCGTCTTCTTCCCCTCTGAACCCTCTAGTCCTCTGCACCCGACGGTGGAGCCTCTCGGTTCCGACGTCTTGGACATGATCCTGTCGATCGAAAAAGCGAGGGGCTTGGGAGCCGCCGTAGCCCCGCTCGTGCCGTCGAGCCGTGGGCAAGACATTACCGTTTCCAAAGGGAGAGAACTGGCCATTTCTGCCGAACTTGGTGTGAGCAGCGACTGACTAGCCTCCCCGTCCTCTCCTGCTGACTTCCAGAGAATCCAGGACACACATCAGTTTAATAAGCACCTTGCTTTTACAATGTCACACATTTGCATTCAAATGGCCAGCTGGAGAACAATAGCGTCCAGGGGTAGCAGATTAATGCTCATTAACTAGTACACACAAAATTAACAGGACATTATAGACCTCGTTAAGGAAAGAATACGACAAACCCCCTCCTAAGTTCACTCCTATTCAACACTTGTGAAAATCTTACAGCAAACTTAAGGCAGAGAGTCAATAATGTAGTTTACCTTCTTCTTCATAGAAGACGCGTTCAAGAATAGCCGCGCGGCTGCACTGTGACATTTTTCAGGCAGACGTTCTCATCAGCGCGAGATCACTGTCTGTGGCACTTAGCTGACATCACGCGGACTCGTTCGTATCACGGTGACAAGGAAACGCCATCGCCAGTACTGTCCTCGCTCCTGGCACCCATTTATACACAACCAAGGGGGTGGTATGAATGACAGATATTACAGATTATTATTTATGTTTCTTGCCCAAAATCTAGTGGCTGTGACTCTCAGCGTGCGTTCAACATTTTGTTTATATGAAACGAATCTTTTAATATATTTATAAATATTGTTTACTGCTATGTTGTGTTTTAATTGACTATGGATATTCATTCGTTTTGTAACAAGAGTTCAAATTTATTGTAATGTGCATTCGAAGGGAAATAAAGTGTAATTTATTTTATTTTACATTTGAAGTACCAAGTGCTGTTTTATTCACAACAAACTGATATCGTTTAAATGTTTTTCTACGTCAAGCAAACACGTTCTTAATTTAGCCGATATTCACTTTAGACTTGTTGGTCTCTCTCGCCCCTTCAGACATCGTGTAATGTGATTTAACAATGAGGGTTTGGAATCCGTTCGACTAGTTTCAATTTTCATTGCCAGTTACTAATCCTTGTCATTTAAAATAGCTTTTCCATGCTGGTTGATACTTGCTATTTGTATAATTGAGAGGGTCCAGTTTCCACCTGTTTAAAGAGCAGATTGCGCGAGCAGAACCTCCCTCGGATCCTATTAAACGTTTTTCCTCCTTCACCTATTCAGAGGAACCAATTTTCGAGCGCGCGATTCAGAGCTCAGCTTCGAAAAAAGCAGTTCTTTCACTTTTAGCCACTAAAGCGCTGCGTGGAACCTGGTTTTGTGTTTTTCTGAAATAAAGGGACGGATTAAAGGAGGGAAGAAAAGACCTAGCCCTACCAGAGGTACACCACCGAATGAAAAGAACCCTTCTAAAGCTGGTAAAAAGTTTGCTGGAATCCGGACTTGTGTGCAGAGTTGTTCTCTTGCTACAATGACCAGTCGTCCTCTCTTCTTTCTCTGAGGGCCTGCTTCAATTCATTTGTTTGCAGACGGTTTCACCTGAGACTCACAACAAGTTATTAAAAAAAACTTTCAAAAGAACTTCACAAGTTCAAATACACACGCAGGTTTTTTTCCAAATCGAAAAAGTTGCTCACACAACGTCGTTGTCTCGACTTATTGGAGAGTAAAAATCGAAATTAGAGTATTTGGATTTTTAAATCATTTGCACAGCTGCGTTTACGGCTGCCAAGTTTTTTTCTCTTTTTAACAATTCTTTATAAAATAATTTTATACTTGCAGCTAATTTTTATATAATTAAAAGTAACTAATAAATGCAAAACAACGTTTCATCCATGTTTCCATCACGTGTTTCTTAAAGGTTGAAAAAATTATGCCGCGTGCAAAGCTGACTGGACACCGAGTTTAGAATCTCGTTACGCGCACCTGCAGCCGCCTCGAGGAGGCTTTTGAACGGCATGCACTAATTCCAGTCATATGTAAATGATCAACCTCTAATTTGAGTTTATTCAGACACAATTACCTGCTTGTCCACACAATAAACATTGATCCTATTGCTGTGAACTCGGCCCACCACTCAGCCTTAACACGTCCTGAAATTAGCTCAGCGGATTTAAGCGGATGCGCGCAACTCTACAGAAAAGGGCAGACGAATGCTGAAGCTGCGGAGTTAGAGTTACTTGTCAAACTTGTGTTTGTATGTGCCTGTACGTTTGCTTAAAGAACCAACATTACAAAATGACTACTTCATTATGCAGCTATCGTTTTAATACGACATGCTATTTGACTTTATTTGTTACGTTTTTATATTACATGAATTGTCTATTCACTACATATTTTTCTGACGCAGTTTCCATTTTGTAGGTGTACGTTTTGCAGCACGATATTTATTCTTTTTTTAAATTATTCTCATTATTCATTAGTGAATGATTGTTAAAACCTCGTGCTGATCCAGAAGCACGCGCCACTTTGAAAGCGTGTCGCTGTGTCCCTGCTCTGGCGCTAGATCTGCGCGATAAAGGAAGAAATGTACTGTATGACCTCCCCTGCAATTGGCCTCTTAACGCCAGAAGTTATTCCAGTGCTCAAACTGTCAGCTCTACTTAGCGCTGCGATTCTGCGCGCTTCCAAGAGCAAAGCGTTAGTAGCGCGAGCTGAACGGAGGGTACAGGAATTTAAAGAAAAGACAAGCCTCGGTGTGCACGAGCAAGCACATCACGACAACATCACGACGCAGTCGTCGCTGTTGAATGAACCCATGATAACTCGGACTTCAAGTTCCACTTGATGTGTTTATGTGATGTATTCCAATACATATACAGACTTATAAATCGTAATCAGAACTGTTTACAAGATTAATATTTCTTATAAGATTGTGAATGAAAATGTAATACGTTCTAATAAGTCTCATGTTGAATTATGCTTTAGGAAAACTTACAAAATCAGTAAAAAAAAAACATTTAAAAAACAAAACAACAAACACTGGCCAGATGAGGCTAATCTGTGATTACCACCGAGGGACGAGCACCATTAAATAAAGTGATGAACTCTTAAACACCTCATGAAGAGGAGGAGGAAGAATGGGGCGCGCGCACCTTAACACAATGTGTTCGCCACATGTCGCACCACGAGGCCCTTTATAGAAGAACTCCATAAAGACCTGCGAACCCATCTGCTGCAAGGCAGGTACGCGAGGCACGGCGACGCTTACGACGCTTAGCGCGCGAATCGCGCCTCTGCGTAAGTGCTACGCATTAACGTCGTTTCTGTCCCAGCAATACGGGCTGATATTCTCCCTCTAATTATGCCGACACTTTTCCCCCCAATTTTTTTAAAGTTCTTGGTAATTAATATATCTGTGACACATTAAAACATCTCAAGATCATCCAGCAAGCGAGTCACTGTATATTTATTTTTATTATAATATAATAAATAATGCGTTTTCGTAGTATAAAGGGAACGCAGATTGATAGTGGCGTGTACCGTTAGTGTAGAACCAACTAAACATGCTTTTTGTGCCCCCCCTCTGTGCTGAGCTTTACCGCAATCTTTACTAACCTCTCTGTCTCTTACGAAAGTATA
>JAOXYF010000019.1:6199821-6210731 GCA_028565775.1 Sternarchorhynchus goeldii
TCTCTCTCTCTCTCTCTCTCTCTCTCTCTCTCTCTCTCTCTCTCTCTCTGTGAGTACCTACACATGCCTTCATGTCTGAGCTGATCATAACAGGACAGTCATGTCAGCTCCATAACTGTCTATCACCCTCACCACACACACACACACACACACACACACACAAATGTGTGTATACATGTACACACACAGAACAGTACACTACACACACACATATCCACACCAACATTATATACACACACATACACACAAACACACATTATTATACACACAAACAAATACACACACATTATATACACACACACATTATATATATATATATATATACACGCTATCCAGCTGTACTGAAAATGGAGAGCTAATGGATCACCAGCTAACGGCAAAAGAATCTCATCCACGAGGAAAATGCTGAGTGCCTGGGAGAAGCTGCAGAGCTGCAGGTTATCCTCGGAGAGACATGAGCAGCTTGGGGTATGATCTGTTCAGGCTGTGATATTCTAGAGGACCTCTTTCTCTGAGAGAGGATGGACAGGGAAGGAGGATACTGACAGTATGCATATGATATGGTTCACTGAAAATCCAGAAAGAAGAACAGATGGCTAGAAATGAAGGGAATAATAGACAGAGAGAGGGAGGGAGAGAGAGAAGGAGAGAGGCTGAAGGAGAGAGAGAAGGAGAGCAGCTGAAAGAGAGAGAAGGAGATAGCCTGAAGGAGATAAAGAGAGAAGGAAAGAGAGAGAGAGAGTCAGGGAGGGGATTTGTGGAGGTGTTTCCTGTCAGAAGCAGGTGTTCCCTGTCAGAAGCAGGTGTTCCCTGTCAGAAGCAGGTGTTACCTGTTCCCTGTCCGAAGCAGGTGTTCCCTGTCAGAAGCAGGTGTTACCTGTTCCCTGTCCGAAGCAGGTGTTTCCTGTCAGAAGCTGGTGTTCCCTGTTCCCTGTCAGAAACAGGTGTTCCCTGTCAGAAGCAGGTGTTACCTGTTTCCTGTCAGAAGCATGTGTTCCCTGTCAAAAGCAGGTGTTTCCTGTTACTTGCCAGAAGCAGGTGTTCCCTGTCAGAAGCAGGTGTTACCTGTTCCCTGTCAGAAGCAGGTGTTTCCTGACAGAAGCTGGTGTTACCTGTCAGAAGCAGGTGTTACCTGATCCCTGTCAGAAGCAGGTGTTCGCTGTCAGAAGCAGGTGTTCCCTGTCAGAAGCAGGTGTTTCCTGTTCCCGGTCAGAAGCAGGTGTTTCCTGTCAGAAGCTGGTGTTACCTGTCAGAAGCAGGTGTTACCTGATCCCTGTCAGACGCAGGTGTTACCTGTCAGAAGCAGGTGTTCCCTGTCAGAAGCAGGTGTTACCTGTTCCCTGTCAGAAGCTGGTGTTACCTGTTCCCTGTCAGAAGCAGGTGTTACCTGTTCCCTGTCAGAAGCAGGTGCTACCTGTCAGAAGCAGGTGTTACTTATTCCCTGTCAGAAGCAGGTGTTCCCTGTTTCCTGTCACAAGCAGGTGTTACTTGTTCCCTGTCAGAAGCAGGTGTTCCCTGTTTCCTGTCACAAGCAGGTGTTCCCTGTGAGAAGCAGGTGTTCCTTGTCAGAAGCAGGTGTTACCTGTTACTTGTCAGAAGCAGGTGTTACCTGTCAGAGGCAGGTGTTCCCTGTTCCCTGTCAGAAGCAGGTGTTACCTGTTTCCTGTCAGAAGCAGGTGTTACCTGTTCCCTGTCAGAAGCAGGTGTTACCTGTTCCCTGTCAGAAGCAGGTGTTACCTGTCAGAAGCAGGTGTTACCTTTTCCCTGTCAGAAGCTGGTGTTTCCTGTCAGAAGCAGGTGTTACCTGTTGCCGTGCACGTGTGAAGCACAGAAGGCGAAGCTGTAGTGCAGGAGCGTGGGGTCGATCATGGCTCCATTCTCGGCCCTCTCCAACAGGTCGCTCAGGTAGCAGAGGTGCCTGTGACACCCCCGTACACCATTCCTGGCACAATACTCATCCAGCACAAACACCTGGCCCGGACTGAACCAACCCTGCACCGGAAGGCAAAACGGGGGGCTTACACTTCTAGCACCTCTAATAAAATAAGACATGGAAAACACAAGTGTGATAAATTCACACATAACACAAAATAAAAGAGTGAGCCGCCTATGCACAGCATACCCAGGGTACACAGGATACCCAGGGTACACAGCATACCCAGGGTACACAGCATACCCAGGGTACACAGCATACCCAGGTTATGCTGTAGGAGAGTGGTGAAGACAGATTGGAACAGTACAACAATGTCACAAAGCTAAAGTAGTTAAAGTACGTATATAAAGTACGTAAGTAATGATTAAACTGAATCAAACTGAATCAAACTATGTAGTAGTTTTGAATCAAACAGAATCAATTGATGTGGTGGGTTTGAATTCAAACAGAATCAAGTGACGTGGTGGGTTTGATTCAGACTGGTTGACTGTACCAGACAGGAGTAGGAGTCATTCAGTCTGTGGTCTAGTGTGAGGCGCTGCACCATCTCAAACAGCGAGGCATGGTCGAAGGTGCAGGGATTGGAGGAGATGAACTCATCCATCCCATGTTTCTGTGCACGATCTGCGTCTGTGTGTGTGTGGAGAGAGAGTTAAAAGATTAGAGAGAACACACAGATACTGTAACACTAGCAGGAGGAGCCCAGGACCCTAACACCAGCAGGAGGAGCAGGAGGAGCCCAGGACCATAACACTAGCAGGAGGAGCAGGAGGAGCCCAGGACCATAACACTAGCAGGAGGAGCCCAGGACCCTAACACTAGCAGGAGGAGCCCAGGACCATAACACTAGCAGGAGGAGCCCAGGACCATAACACTAGCAGGAGGAGCAGGAGGAGCCCAGGACCATAACACTAGCCATTAAACCTCAGATTTCACACGGCCTTAAAGAGACTACGTTTTCAGTTGATCAATTTGTTCAATATTTTATTGTGTTCCATTACAAAATTCGCAGGTTTATGTTGCATTAATTCAATCCATCATTTGGCTAATCATCCTAATTAGCATATAATTAATCATATGTGCAAATGACTTAATATTAGATAATATTATCTGGTCTTTAAATTGCAGTAAAGTTAATTAATTACATTTGGTTACCTATGCTGAGGCCTGACAAGGTGTTGGATCCTGAACATAAATAGACATTATTTTATAGAGTTAATTTGAGGATGAATTAGATTAAGCTTTTGAAAGGAAAAAGGTCTGAGGTGGGGTAACATGGATGGTAGGTGTACATTAGACAGGTGGGGTAACGGATGGTAGATGTACATTAGACAGATGGGGTAACGGATGGTAGGTGTATATTAGACATGTGGGGTAACGGATGGTAGGTGTACATTAGACAGGTGGGGTAACATGGATGGTAGGTGTACATTAGACAGGTGGGGTAACATGGATGGTAGGTGTACATTAGACAGGTGGGGTAACATGGATGGTAGGTGTACATTAGACAGGTGTGTTAGGGGATTTGTAGCTATGTGCATCACATCCTTATTGAAGCAGTTTAGTCTCAGAGGCTGTAAACGAAGGACAGCTATGAAGGAGCTGAAAGAGTTAATCAGAGCTTCTGGGTACAGAGAACAAAGACTATCTGGGGAAGTGCACTGTAAAGGTGGAGAGACTGAGGTGTTGGGTACTCCATGGAGTGGGTGGGGGAGTGGCGTGGGGTGTCATTGTGTTATGCGGTAGATCCAGATGGCATCAGCTACCGTGAGTGGGCATTAACAGTGCTAGCAGAGCTGGGTGTGGCATTAGGTTGTGTGTGCTGTTGGCATAGTGCATAAGGACCACATATAGTACTAGTGTCACTGAACATGTTGTTAGTGGTTCTGGATACAGCTGTATTCACCAGGGAGGCCAACATGGATTGATGTTTAAAGAAGAACTGCTTGGATTAAAAGTGATTTTGGAGGGGGTATGGCTAGGACACCAGACCTCAGTGCTGGTATGCAAGGAAGGGAGGGGGGTGCTCAGTTCAGAGAAACCTACAAAAACGAGCCACTGAGAAAAGCTTGAGATGTTGTGGTTGCTGGTATGACAATGGTGTGCAGGGCCCTGGGTAAAACCATAATGTGTGCATACGTGTGTGGATATTCGACATTATATTCTGTGTATAATCCCTGCGGTCTGTTGGGTGTATCCAGGGAAGCAGCTCTGTGTTCGTTATGGATAAGAACCCTTGGTGTTCTAGTCCTGAAGCAGGTCAGTCAATTTCTCCGCCATCTGATCCTCATAAACTCCCCCTGTACTCCCTCCCATCCTCTCTCTGCAGGCCCTAGAACCCCCCTGACCCTGGGTGAGATTAATTAAAGCAACCCCAGACTGTTGTCTTGCAAACGGGGAGAGCGCTCCACCCCTTCACCTCCACCCCTGTTTCCTCACCCCCCGGGACACACCCATTGTCCATTAAGGGTCTAAATAAACCCAGCGACACATTTTCACTTTCCTGCCTGCTCAGGGGGCTTCAGTATCACTAATACCATGTTTCAGACAGACAGGGCCACAGTGCAGGCGAGGCTTCCAGTCCACACACACACACCCACAAACACACACACACACACACACACCACACACACACACCCCCCACACACACACCCACAAACACACACACACATGGCCCACATTACACACTCCACACCACACATACACACACACATACAAACACACACTCCACACCACATGCCCCCCCCACACCATACACGCACCACACATACACACACACACACACACTCCACACCACACACACACCCCCCCACACACAAACACACACTCCACACCACACACCCCCCACACCCTACACACACCACACATACAGCACCCACATAAATCACACAGTACATAAATCACACAGCAACCACATAAATCACACTGTACATAAATCACACAGATCATAAATCACAGAGCCAGAAGTCAAACAGATGACACTGTGTTTCTCCCGACTGTCTCAACAGGAGCGTGTGCACTCTGGACTGTCTCAACAGGAGCGTGTGCACTCTGGATGGTAACGAGTCTGCCACCCTAGCACAGACTGATTTATTTAGCTCTTCATTTATAGATGTTTTCTCTAGGAGACCAAGAGCCCCTGCATTTTGGGTTATTTATTTTGTCCCTTTCTGAAGCACTGAAGCCCACTGTGTAAACACACACACACTCAGCTCTGTAAACACACACTCAGCTCTAACACCAGCCCCTGGGTAAATACACACTCAGCTCTAACACCAACCAGGGGCTTGGATTCTGTGTATTACAGAGTATGAAATGTTTGTCCATCATTTAGAATGAATCTGAGGGTCTCTGGGTAGAGAAGCATCTATGGTTAATAATCTAGTTTGACTACATACTGATGTTTGTATTTACACTGTTCAAACAGTTACACTTGATTTGAGTTGTTTTTTTCCATTAAAGATACATGGACCTTCCCTTTATGCAGATGAGGAAAGAAGTTATTTGGTAACATTCCACCAAAAGCTTCCAGAAATAATCAGACTGTAAACACACTGTTTAATTCATGGGGTGTCACTGTTAACCCAGTAATTACCAGCTGCTGGAGGTGTGGGGAGTTTCTGCCAGTAGTTTCAATTAATTCATTTAGAGCAATAAATCAACAACTGCAGAGGTTGGAGAAAATCACTGTAATTAAATCATCAATGTTTGCTTCACCAGCATTTCATCTGTTTGGTTAAAACACACACACATACACCACACACACAGGCGCACACGTGTGCCCACACACAGATAGATATATATAGACATCTAATATCTGTGTGAGTGTATCTGTACTCACAGAACATCTAACATCTGTGTGTGTGTGTGTGTGTGTGTTTGTGTGTGTATATAGCTGTACTCACAGAACTGAGAGATGGGTGCATCTAATATCTGTGTGTGTGTGTGTGTGTGTGTGTGTGTGTGTGTGTGTGTGTGTGTGTGTGTGTGTGTGTATTTGTGTGTGTATATAGCTGTACTCACAGAACTGAGAGATGGGTGCATCAAGCTGTGGTGTTGTGCCTCCTCGGGCGTTGAGTTTGTGGACCTGGGTTGGTGGTACTGGTTTGTGGGACTGTCCAGTGGCCCGGTACATGGCCTGAACCCACAGAATACGGTCCTGCTCGTCATCACTGGCAAAGATCACAGTGTCTCCTTCCTTAACGGCGTTAAAGAACGTTCTACCACCTTCTAACCCTGCACCAACACAGAGGTGTTTTACAAACAACTAAACAATAAATACAGAACATGAATCAAATATAAAAATGAATATAATAAAAATGTAATCAAAAATATCAAATAATATAAATCATAATTCAATTGTATAATTACATTTTCCATTTTTAAACAGCATGTTTTTGGAATTAGATATCAGAAGATTAACCAGGTATGATGAAAAAATTTAATCACATTTTAAATCTAATCGCATTTTTCATATATACACTTTTCACTGTTACAGATTGACATGTTCATGAACAGAGTGGAATGGGTTGATTTCATGTACAAAGAGACGGAGGGTTTCATCTCGAGCTTAAAGAAGCTGAACTAATGTCCTGTGTTTGTTTAACAGTAAAATACACAGATCGACTCCTCCACGCAGCAGTGAGAAGAGGTAACGGCTCACGTTCCACCTGATGGAGATTTTACACCATAGACCTCGACAGCTAGTGAACCCCATCACCACAACAACCAAGCTAACGGCTTCAATGTGTCGCTTCTCCAGTCTGTGTGAGTTTAGGAATAAGACAATAACCTCTTACCCAAAAACTTCTAGAATGGTAAATATTTGTCATTGTTGATTGTTCAAATGTAACTGGAAAGGTCTCCTGAGATGTGATTGGTTAATTTTACCTGGCTGAGGGTCGGTATAATCCACCGTGTAGCCGTCCAACTGGAGCAGCTCTACAGGCTCCGCCTTCTTCTCTCTGTAGCTGCACATGGCAAAGGTATACTGACTCACCTGAAGATCAAAACAATACAATGTTAATATACACACACACTGCCACTGTTTCCTAGTTAATACACACACACAGCCACTGTTTCCTAGTTAATACACACACACAGCCACTGTATCCTAGTTAATACACACACACACACACACACACACACACACACACACACACACACACACAGCTACTGTTTCCTAGTTAATGAATATTTGCAGTGCAACTTTTGAGTTTAATTGAAGGTTTGTGTGTTTTCATATTATGTATGTGTGTTTACGTGTGTTTGAGTGTGTGTTTACGTGTGTGTGTTTATGTGTGTTTACATGTGTGTTTGTGTTTTTAAGTGTGTGTTTAACTCTTACCAATCAAATATGACTGCATGCACACACACACACACACACACACACACACACACATACACATATACGTTAGGGTCATTCACATCAAAACTCCCCACCCAAAATTACACGCCTCAAACTCCTCCGCTGCAAGAGGCAGCTCTCTCTGTCTGAGGCAGCTCTCTCTCTGTTTAAGGCAGCTCTCTCTCTGTTTGAGGCAGCTCTCTCTCTCTGTCTGAGGCAGTTCTCTCTCTGTTTGAGGCAGCTCTCTCTCTCTGTCTGAGGCAGTTCTCTCTCTATTTGAGGCAGCTCTCTCTCTGTCTGAAGTAGCTCTTTCTCTCTGTTTGAGGCAGCTCTCTCTTTCCGAAGCAGCTCTCTCTCTGTTTGAGGCAGACCTCTCTCTGTTTGAGGCAGACCTCTCTCTGTCTGAGGCAGCCCTCTCTCTGTTTGAGGCAGACCTCTCTCTGTTTGAGGCAGCCCTCTCTCTGTTTGAGGCAGCCCTCTCTCTGTTTGAGGCAGCTCTCTCTCTCTGTCTGAGGCAGTTCTCTCTCTGTTTGAGGCAGCCCTCTCTCTGTCTGAGGCAGCCCTCTCTCTGTCTGAGGCAGCCCTCTCTCTGTTTGAGGCAGACCTCTCTCTGTCTGAGGCAGCCCTCTCTCTGTTTGAGGCAGCTCTCTCTCTGTTTGAGGCAGCTCTCTCTCTGTTTGAGGCAGCCCTCTCTCTGTTTGAGGCAGCTCTCTCTCTGTTTGAGGCAGCCCTCTCTCTGTTTGAGGCAGCCCTCTGCTCAGAGCGACAACATCACTTGGCGTCTTGTGTGTGATGGCAGTGACAGCAGGCTCAGGCGCCTGGCATCGGTCGCCGGGGGGACGGCCCCCTCTGTCTCTCACACACTCTCACTCACTCCCTCGCTGGGTCTCTGGAGTGAGGACCTATCAGAGCTGGTGGCGTCCATCTCAGCTGACCTGCTGTCAAACTGACGGTTAAAGGATTTTAAATGGCTTTGGTCCCTGATTAGCTCAGTATGGCTTTTGCTCTTTTAAATAACCTTGTTATTGTTGGTTCTCCATAAACTGTACTTTGCATGTTGAAAGATTGAGTGAGCAAGAGAGAGAGAGAGAGAGAGAGAGAGAGAGAGAGAGAGAGAGAGAGAGAGAAAGAAAGAGCAAGACAAAGTTAAAGTGGGAGAGGGTGAGTGAGCGAGTGGGCGAGAGTGAGAGAGAGACTAAGTTAAAGTAGCTGGATCGATGTTGCATTGTTCGCCAGCGTCAGCAGCACCAGGGGCCTCAGGGACCCAGGGACACAGAGACACAGAGACACGGGGACACAGAGACATGAGGACACAGAGACATGAGGACACAGAGACACGGGGACACAGAGACACGAGGACACAAAAACATGGGGACACAGGCACACAGAGACACAGAGACATGAGGACACAGAGACACGGGGACACAGGAGGCTGAAGTCGGTGTGAGCCTGGAGAGGAGAGCAGGAGACAGAGGAGGAAGAGCAGGGTGTGGGATGGAGATGATTTGGCAGTGATGCCTCCAGAATGCAGAATAATCAGACTTCAATTTGCAATGCAAATATTTAACTTCTGCTTTCAGCTTCTCCAAGGTTCTGCTGGGGTCTCGATCCAGAGAAGAACAGGGAACAATCAGACACACACATGTTCACACACACATGCACACACACATGCACATACACACATGTTCACACACACATGTTCACACACACATGCTCATATACACATGTTCACACACACATGCACACACACATGCACACACACACATTCATACACACATGTTCACACACACATGCTCACACACACATGCACATACACGTCCAGGGTCTTAAAGTGCTGGCTCTTTTCTAGAATCTTCCACTGGTTTCTGACACTCTGCAAAAATGTCCACTTTCATCTCTCAAACGACTCCCTACAACACAACCGCCAAGCCAGCGTTTGTCAAACAGAAGCTGTAATCTAAATCTGGCTGACTCTGGGATTAAGCACTCATGAATAATTGAAGATTAAACATCCAGCCTGAATCGAGGGCACTGCCCGTATGTCCTCGGTGCCCGTGTGATCTCAGTGCCCATGTGACCTCGGTGCCCATGTGACCTCGGTGCCCATGTGACCTCGGTGCCCGCGTGACCTCGGTAGCATGCCCCAGTGAACCTGCTCTTCCTCGATTCTGGAACTGAACTGAACAAAGTGGAGTGAGAGAGGACAGTACCAGTGGAAAGTCTGGACAAACCTCCCTGAATGTAAGTTCTAAATAGTAACAAAGGCATTTTAATCTAATGCATTATGCTTCAGTGTTTCCAAGAAAAATATACATGGGGGCAGGTGAAAGCCTATTTAAGAACTGATTTCCAAAACAAACACACAATTAACTGCAGATGCACCCTCAGCAAACAGTTTTCTTTCAGAACCCTGCGGTCCATCCACTACCACGTGCCCTGGAAGTAAGAACATTTCTTCAGGCCTGATGGATAAAAGCATCATGGTTAAGAGAATATTCACTGTTTTTCACTGTTCACTGTTTTTTAGTGTAGAAAAGTAAACAGAGTAGATGTGTTGTGTCCAACCTTTTGACTAGTAATGTTGTTGAGGAGGGATTCAGGAGGGATTCAGGAGGAATTCAGTAGATTCAGGAGAAAGCAAATCCATTTCCTGAATTGCTGGGCTGAACATGGTCCAGTGTGGTTCAGTTTTATTCCCACAGTATCTTTACAGTACACGCTGTCAGAATGCAGTTCTAAGAAGCAGGTGTTTAATAGAAGCTGTTAAACCAGCATTCATCTCCACAGTGGCTACGTCATGATGCGCTCCATAACATGCACACTCCTCTGCTCTGCACACGGGGACGGGAACAGCACGGCTGACGTGTGGAGTTAGACTGGGCACGTGTGAGTGCATCCAGATGAAGTATTCAAACGGGTGGAGGAGGAGAGTGACAGATGGAGCACCACCCGTTTACCAAGACGCTTTACCCGAGACTCGTCACGACAAAACCAGAAGATAAAAGAGGAGAAAACAAACAAATAAAAATGTGTGAAACAAAACAAAACAATCCCTCAGTCCTCTCCTCTGCCGGAGAAGACTAGTGCACACACACATACACACACGCTCACACACTCACACACAATCACAGAAGACAAGCACTCTGGCACCATCGTTCTGTATACAGACAGTGACGGTCAGAAATGCAAATGGGGCATTTGGAAAGCTTTTGCTGGTGTTCACACACACACACACACACACACACACACACACACACACACACACACACACACATAGATAAACTGTGCCATTCTATTGACTGTAGTGTGTCATTTACCCGGACATGTGGCCTGGAGTGCACAGAGGCCTGTATGCATGTGTGTTAGATTTGTATTTGCTGTGTTCTGTCAAACACGCCTGTCAACCCATAGCTCTTGGACATGTCACTCCATGGAGCAACCCAGTACCCCCCCCACACATACACACATATACACACATATAACCCAGTACACCCCCGACACACACACACACATATACACACATATAACCCAGTCCCCCCCCCACACACATATATCCACTCCATTCCACTTAATTCCACTCCACTCCATTCCACTCCATCTCAATTCATTCCACTCCACTCCATTCAACTT
>JAOXYF010000019.1:6237498-6254795 GCA_028565775.1 Sternarchorhynchus goeldii
CATAATAAAGCTGGTTTATTTCAGAAGGTTTAGTCCAGTTCTTCTGTTCATAATAAAGCTGGTTTATTTCAGAAGGTTTAGTCCAGTTCTTCTGTTCATAATAAAGCTGGTTTATTTCAGAAGGTGGTCCTTTCTGCTATTTGGACTAGTTTGCAAATGAATAGGAAAGACTGATAGAGGAAATGCAGGACAATTAGTGAAGGAAAAGGTTATTTTGTTAAAGATGAGACACGTCCTCAGATGCTCTGGACTCTCAAGACGTGCCTCATTAGATCTGAACGCTGGAGTTTGTCTGGATAAGTGTTTGTCTGGATAAGTGTGTCATGCACTGCTGGATAAATGTCTTCATGTTACTCTTTGTGATGGAACCCCAGCTGATAGGCACCTGTATATTAACAGCTAGAAATATTGAAGTGGAATTTGGTGGGAAAAGACAACATCTTTTATTTTTAGCCAATCAGATAATTGAACAGCTATGTAAGGCAGTGCTTCTGTGATGTAGGCAAGGTGAAACCACTGAGTCTGTATCCATACGCCGTCGAGCCCTCAGGAGCTGGGCTTGTTACCAGCGCTATCTAGCCCTTCCTCGCCAGTGTCTCTCAGGAGTGGGACGTGCTGCAGGAGTAACGGCCTGCAGCCACTGTCGCGCAGTAATGTGGTAAAGACATGTTACACATTAAATTTGGAATCAACATTCTCATCATCTTTTAAACAACCTTAGTCTGAGATGCATGTTTTACAATGTCTGAGATGATAAAGTCTAGATGTATTTATATCATCCCTTTCTAATCTGTATTTAATGGCCACACAAACTGTTGTAGGGTGGAAAAGCCCAATGTAACACATACATGAGGCGAAGTGTTTCAATTAGATTTTCCTCCATTTTATTGTCTTTTGCATAATAATGTCACATTCCCTGTATAACGGCCAACTCTAGACACGAATGGTTTTACCTCTCAGAAGGATAGCATGGGATAGCATCTCCAGAACCCTACCCCTCTCTCCAGAACCCTACCCCTCTCTCCAGAACCCTAACCCTCTCTCCAGAAACCTAAATCTCTCTCCAGAGCCTTAACTATCTCTCCAGAATCTTATCCCTTTCTCCAGAATCTTATCCCTTTCTCCAGAATCTTAACCTTCTCTCCAGAAATCTAGTCCTTTCTCCACAAACCTAACCCTCTCTTCAGAAACCTAACCCTCTCTTCAGAAACCTAACCCTCTCTCCAAAAACCTAACCCTCTCTCCAGAATCTTAACCCTCTCCAGAAACCTAGCCCTTTCTCCAGAATCTTAACCCTCTCCAGAAACCTAGCCCTTTCTCCAGAATCTTAACCCTCTCCAGAAACCTAGCCCTTTCTCCAGAATCTTAACCTTCTCTCCAGAGCCCACAGCTAAAAAAAGAATAGAAGGTGGGAGAGTGAAAAGAGTTTTTCAGATATAGTGTCACACATTACAGGTTTTATTGTATTAGATGCACATTGATTAGACCACCGCTCATGAGACAGGAATTGCAGGGACATCAGTCATTTGTTTGCAGGAGTCTGATGGCTTTAACTGAAATGAACCTCATTCTGTTGTATATTGTATGGTACTATGCCTGCAGGACAGCTACCTCTAACCATAATGAAGAAAACACATAAACTTGGCATGAGATACGTGGCAAAACCCAAACAAAGCCAAACAGCTGATTGTAAAATAAACTGATTATAAAATGATCCTTTCAGATCAGTGTTTTGTAGTGGAGGGTAGTTGCCCCAACACTAGTTTAAGTTGAAGATGTCCGTGTTATGGATTTTAGCACATTACCACTCGTGCTCTGTTCCAATCAGATCTGAATGTCATTGGTGAATAATCGCATCAGCAGTGCATCTGATGCAGAACAAGGGGATGTGAGCGATTCTGAAGATGCTTTTGTAAATGCTGACAGCTTTTTTACCATCTTAAATAGAGTAAAAGCCATTAATTAAAGTGTCAAGCACTGGGTTTGTAAGCAGAGTGAGGCCAGCATGTCTTCTGGTGTGTCTCTCTAGCTTTTAGCCCTCTTTGCTTTCGCGACATGTGGAGGTTATTCTGGACAGCTGGAGGTTAGTGTGGACTGTGTCAATAAGACCGACACTAACCTGAGCATCAGCATCAACTTCACATACCCATTCAGGTAAGAACGTGCGCCTACACACACACACACACGCGCGCGCACAAACACACACACGCACACATGCACATGCAAACAAACACACACACGTATACACACACAGACGCATGCACACGCATACAAACACACACACACAAACATGCATGCACACACACACACACATCATGCACACACACATTTCTTTCAGAAAAACTGGGAAACTTTAGTTACTCATTTAGTCTTCAGTTCTAATGAAAATCCTTTAAAACTAAATCGAATAAATTCACCTTTCTAACCCCTTTTCTCTGCTTCTGATCTGTTTCTCTCTGTTAACTTCTATCTCCCCTCTAATCTCTTTCTCCCCTCACCTCTCTCTCTCTCTCTGCACCTACCCCTTTCTCTCTACCTCTCTCTCTCTCTCTCTGCACTTATCCCTTTCTCTCTCTCTTGCTCACTGGGTGTTTTGTTCTTTTGTCTATGTAGTCCAAACACCTTTAGGCAGCTGTGGTAACTGTGGAAACTGTGGTAAAAGGCTTCCGTTGTCCAATGACAAGGATCAAGTTAAAAACACCTGAATTGCATACGTGTACCTCATTGAAAATATTTTTTTCATTATTGGATCTATTAGTTCATTTGTCTTTCCATTTCAGTTTAGCAGCACTGATGGTGGCAGACCTGGCCACTGAATGCTATTGGATGAACAGATCTGGCCACTGAATGCTATTGGATGAACAGATCTGGCCACTGAATGCTATTGGATGAACAGATCTGGCCACTGAATGCTATTGGATGAACAGGATGAACAGAGCTAACTGAATAAAGGAGTAGAATCTTGAGTGACCTTATGAGACATTGTATTCTTTAACTTACAAAATACTGCTGTCATTACTAAATGCCTGAGTCTCCATATAAACTATTTAACATCACTTTGCTAGTTTAATAGAGGACTATTGTGTCAGAACAATAACTGGTTAGAAATTCTGAACACATCTGGATTTGTTGTGAATAGTGAGAGAAAAGCTTTAGAGAACTTTAACTGGAGGCCCAGCTGTGCTGAATTCAGCCACACATCCTCTGCGGTCTGAAAAACAAACTTTATCTCCAAGGCAACATAACATTTTCAGCATTAAGTTTAATATACTCTATAAGAATGAAAAATATTCCGTGTGTCTGTATATCTCCACAGTCTCACACACACACACACACACACACACATACACACACACATACACACACACACACACATACACAAAGTCACAAGGAGGCATGTCAGGTTTTCTCGGCTGGTGTAAGGCTTTGAAGCAGCCTCACATCTCTACTTTAGTTTGCTTCCATAAGTGAAAAGCTCCAGCTTCATGACTGTCATGGGCAGATGAGCCAGAATTAGATGCCACTGTGGGCCAAAATTAATCACACCTCCAACAAAGCACAGCACTGCAGGGTAGGACTGTGTCTCTTCACACCACTGCAGGGTAGGACTGTCTCTCTTAACATCACAGCAGGGTAGGATCGTCTCTCTTAACATCACTGCAGGGTAGGACTGTCTCTCTTCACAGCACTGCACTACACTGCTTTTGCACTCTCCTTTCATCTCTAACTCGTGACCTGCTGGTCTTCCTCTATGGGCCATCAGACTTCTACAGCTGATCCAGAACACAGCAGCACGACTGGTCTTCAACAGTGTTCTCATTCGGATGTGTACTGAACTCTATCCTATTTACTAGTGTTCTGTACTTTAGCAGTGTTCTCGTTCAGATGTGCACTGAACTCTATCCTACCGACTGGCCAGGATACATTCCAGTCATTATAAAGAGTCTAATGACCTGACCTAACGACTTGTTGCCTTTACTGAGTCTCATCCCTGGTCTTCTGGAAGCATTATTGAGTCATCATCTGTATCCACCAGGGAAGAAGACTAAACGATCAGACTTATCTATCTAACCATCTTAACCACTAACCTATCTAACCATCTTGTGTCATGGCCTCTGCAGAGAATGGTTTGTACCTTTAGGTAGACATGCAAACCAGTACACTACACAGGAGTACTAAACACTACACTACACAGGAGTACTAAACACTACACTACACAGGAGTACTAAACATGACCGTTTAGGAAACTGTTGATTTGTCCAATTACTTGTGGTTCACTGAAATGGGCTGAATGACTATTGAAAGGGCTGTAATGATATTTGGTTCACACAATACATATGTAAATTCTACACATTTATCTCATAGTCATTGATTCATGTCAGGTCCATTGTGCTGGAGCACAAAGCCAAAACAACAGAGGAACTCTCTCACAAGCTGTTTACAGACTGCACTGAATTTTACTAATTTGTTTTGGGTAAACACCAATACCTGTTCTTACCACCACTGAGGACTCTTCTGTGCTGCTCAATAATTGCTTTGTACTATTGTCTAACCCCACTGCCTTTTTCTTGCCTTTTTCTTCTATAGTCAGTGAGAAGCTTCAGAATTTGGTAATCACTGCATATTGTCCATCAGGACATACTGCTGTCTGTGTTTCCTTCTTAGCAACAACCCTCTGACTCATATTTGGGCCCCAGTCCCTCATATGTAGATAAATGCAACAGGACCCAGACTTGAACCCAGTCACACCCCTTGTTGCAGGTTGAGGGAGGTGTCCTTCGACCTGCCTACATGTGAAAATCAGAAGCGGGAGCGGCTTCACCTGGATGGAGATTTCTCTTCCTCCTCTGAGTTCTTCGTCACCATCGCGGTCCTTGCCTTCCTCTACTCACTGCTCGCTACCGTTGTCTGCATCTTCTTTCAGGATGCCTACCGCTTGAACAACCGTGGTCCTCTCATTGTAAGCACTAGCTTCATCCTCCCAAATATTGTGCATGCTAGCCTTGTGGAAGAGACGAGTATAAGAAGAGTATACCAGTCTCTCTAGTATACTTTCTTTTGCAAGTACTTCTTCTCATGCTCTCAGTTTGTTTTTGTACCTGATTGACATCTACAGCTGATGTTTTGTTATTTCTGTGCTAGGATGTGGTTATTGAAAATGTGAAAATTTAAACCCCTTTTTGAATAGGGCTTATTATTATATATTTTATTTAGGAAATGTATGTGCACGTCTGAACAATAATCTCCCCTGAGCAAAACAAGAGGAATCAGGGCTGTAATTACCGTGTGGATCTGCACTGAGCAAATTTCCTGGGATCCTGCAGTTCACTTTTATGATGCACATTAATTCCATTAAACTATACTGCCACTAGCTTGTACATGTACAAGTAAATATACAAAAGCCATATGTAGAGAATAATGAAGGATCCATACTGATCAGTTTACATGAGCAGTCGGTGTAAGAAAAAAACAGTACAAAGCAGAATATCAGGCTGTGCAAAAAGAATACAAAAGAATTAATAAAAGGTTATTAAAGGTTATCAAGGTTAGCAATACCGCCAGCATAACAGACTGAATGTACAGGACAACAGCAAATGTCATTCGGACAAAACTTGGGTTCATGTCTCTTCCTTTGTTTGTGTAGGACTTTGTGGTGACAGTGGTCTTCACCTTCATGTGGCTGGTGAGTTCTTCTGCTTGGGCGAAAGGTCTCTCCGATGTCAAAGTGGCCACAAACCCAGATATGGTGATACTGCTCGCATCCGCCTGCAAGGTGCCGACCACCAGGTGCAGCTCGGTATACGGACCCGTCTGGTCCAGCCTCAACACCTCCGTGGTATCATCTCATTTACTTTCCCCACCAGAAATGAACACTTTTTAAATGAGAGATGTGCGTTGCATCATGACTTCTACTGTTGGTGGATTTCTAGGTGTTTGGGTACCTGAACTTTGTCCTCTGGGCAGGGAACATCTGGTTTGTGTATAAAGAGACTGGATGGCACACGGGAAGATCTGCGCCTTACCCTACACTCACTCCAGAGAAACCGCCCACTGCCTTCAAGCACCAATCCTACAGCCAGGGCGTCACTGACCAACCGGCAGGAGGCTTCAGTAGAACAGGAGACTTCAGCCAATCAGAGTATAATCAGGTTGGAAGCTACACCTCAAGTGGTCCCACCTCCTACTGACTAGACACCAAGTTCTCATCCAGTCACATGACCTAATCATGTAGGCCAATCATCACCAAGGGTTAGATCAAACTGTATGTCTCAGGAGAGCTGGTAATGCGTACTTTTGCAATCAAAAATATTACATTTTTATTTTAGGCAGTAATGGCTACTGAAAGGTGTTATACGTATTACTGGATATGATACATTCTGTGAGTCAACAACGAAGCACTTTGTATGTCGCTCTTATACATCTGAGGACAGTAATTTGATGTGTTTTACAAATGAAAAGCAAAGCCTTGCTAGGGTGAGGGTTAGATAACAGTGAATTTAAGAACAATCATTATCGTTTGTTCCAGATATAGATTGATTTGGACTCCATAAACAATGTACATCTATCACACAACAGAAAAAAATCTGATTTTGTTATTACTTGTTAATCCTGCGTCAGTTCTCTGGAAAGATTCCCCTGTACGCCAGAACTGCTGTGTTACAGGTGCACCTTTACTCATAGCAGTCAGATATTTCAGTGTTTCAAAAGATTTTGAACTGTCATGTAGAACTAATAATAATTATGGTCCATGATTCAATCCTGTAACTCTTCAGGTTTCAAGTGTTATGTTGGTTAATTCCATGCTGTTGACGTTGTTTATGTGCCTGGTTGTGTAGTTTAAATGGACATGAGTTATCATTTTGAGTAATACAGTGTATAATTGAAATTTATTTCAGCATTTGTATTAATTTATACCTGTATTTAACACAGTCTTTTGAACATTTTTGGGTTTTGCCCTCAGCAAAGGATTTTGCACGATACCTTCTATGAGCTGGGCAAGAACCTAGATGTCTTTATATTGTATGTTAAAGCTCCGTTCACACTGAGCTGTACGTTACCACACGTGTTACAGCTCCGTTCACACTGAGCTGTACGTTACCACACGTGTTACAGCTCCGTTCACACTGAGGTGTACGTTACCACACGTGTTACAGCTCCGTTCACACTGAGCTGTACGTTACCACATGTGTTACAGCTCCGTTCACACTGAGCTGTACGTTACCACACGTGTTACAGCTCCATTCACACTGAGGTGTACGTTACCACACGTGTTACAGCTCCGTTCACACTGAGCTGTACGTTACCACACGTGTTACAGCTTCGTTCACACTGAGGTGTGAGTTACCACACGTGTTACACACCGAGGCGTACGTTACCGCACGTTTTACAGCTCTATTCACACTGAAGTCACATCCCTGTTGCTGTTGCCGAACTCTCCTGCTCTGCTTACTGTTCTTTTTGTTCTACACATCACTGTCATTTGCTGTTTGGTGTAATTGTTAGTGATGTCAAAAAGAAAAAAGAAACTATAAGCTTTTACTAATTCAATAAATATAAAGATGAAGTTTGAAAAAGTTTTAAAAATGACAAATGTGCTTTTACCCTGTTATGTGAGATAAAGTTAAAGTGAAGGGGTTCATGGTTTTGATTTCTGTATCAGTGGTCCCTGTGTGAATGGTGTATCAGTAGTTCACACTCAATTTGGGTGAACAATAAAGACCATGTACGGAGCCCTGCAGTGTCATTTTGATAATAATTGCTTGCCAAAATACTGAATATTGAATAATGTGTTTATGCAATACTGAATAATGTGTTCATACTAAAAATGACAAAATTCTCATTCCAGGTAATAAGTATTGTTTTGTGCCTACAACCTTGAACTGATTGATACTAAAGTATTTTGAACCCTAACCCCACCCCCACCCCCACCCCCAACCCTACAGGTTGATACTAGTCACAGTGTTGGTGTATGGAAAGAAGAAATAAAATTGGTTTTTAAAATTTAAAATTGGGAGGCAATTGGTCCGTGCATCTTCTTCTGTGCGACCTGGAGAAGCAACTCTCTCTGTCTCCCAGTGGGATGGAGAGGATTCAGCTGCCTTTATGATTTTAAAATGTAGAGCTAATTAGAAACAGCACGGCTGACTGCTGGGACCATATTCAATTATTTTATGGAATGCAGCAGAATCAAGAACATTCTGCAGAATCCTGCCATAAAACCCAACAGAGCGAGTACTGAGTGGAACCGGGAGCCTTCACTGTGTCCAGCTACAGCTGTGACCAACCTGTTATTAACTTAGTCTGTGATGTATTACTCTTTTTCTAAAGCTTTAGGGAAGTCAAAGCTACATCTTAATTTCCTGGAATGCCTTCCATCTTTAAAAAAGGTAATTATGATAAAAAAAAAACAAAACAAAACACTTTTCTACTGATTTCTTAAATGATTTGTTAAAAATGTGTATCAACTTTAACACTTTAATCAATATTCTAGAAGTGCACACTTCCATCAGTGATGAACTACTGATTGTTAAATCTGATTTAAAAAAAGGTGTGTTGTTCAATAATAATATGTCTGTTTATTATTGCAACTTAAATGAGGGTCGTATCACATAGAAACTCTGATGATTTCAAAGGGTTCAGTTTTCTTCGCAGCTGCATGGGAGTGTCAGGACGCAAAGAACCTCCACAGTGATGAGAAGATCATGAGATGATCATCCCAGCTGTTCAATGCCATTTAATCACCTTAAATTGCTAAAGAAAGAATCTCACAGTTTAAGAATTCCACTCAGCATATTTGATTCTCACTCCATGAGCCTCTTTTAGCAAAAACACCTTATAATGTGAGTAATTAGACGCATTTGTTTAACTGAGCCTTGCCTGCTGTTTCTTCTGAGTGGATCGATGTGGGAGGTCTTAACTATTCCTGCAAATGTCTGAAAGTGGATGAAACTGAACACTCAGTCGTGCAGTGTGGGTACAAGCATGCTGACAGAAGATGCCTGGAGCGTCTCCGTGCTGCTTGGCCTCCTCACTCTCCTGGAACATCTCCGTGCTGCTGGGCCTCCTCACTCTCCTCTACGCACAGGGAGATACGCTGCCTCACATAAAAATGAAAACATCGAAAATGGAGATCCTCTTCATTTTTCTTACAACCCCTCCCCCGGGGTTTTCCGGAATGCCACGCTGGGACGATCACACTCTCTCCGGTCGTGGGCCGCTGCAGGTCCATATGGTCAGTGATGGCACACTTGCTGGAATGCTACTGTGACGCAGATCCTGGTTTCCTCATGGCTACGAAACTCCACACATGTGCAAAACATTCACATCCGTTCCCTCCACAGGTCCAGGCAGTTCCACTTGCCCAGGCAGTGACCTGCTGTTGGAGGTTGAGGTTAAGGTCACCCCTAACCCTATCCTCTCAGACTGAGGTTGAGGTTCATAGAGGGCCTATTACAGCAGATTGAAAATGTGGTGCAAAAACTCCCTGACCTCCAACTGGGTTTTCTTAGTTTGATATAAAATAGTAAGTGGACTCATAGTTTTGTTTGTATATGTGAAGCTCTTTGTTTATAATTAAATACTGATGTGTTTGTACTGAAAATGTGTGTCCACCAGTGTAAAGTGAAAAGTGAAAAGGAAGGAATCCCAGTTTAAAAAGCAGGTTTGTTGGTCGACTAAATTCCAACCCTCTTCAGCTCTTTTATAATGTAATTCTAGTTTTGCTTGTGGGAGAAACTCAGAGTTCCCAGTTTAGCAGATCAGAAAAACGTGTTGCATGCATTCAGAGGAAGACCTGTAATAGTTATTCCAAGGGCATCTGACAGCCAAACAGCTCGCCCGTGCTGGGAGGCTTCAACAACTTCTTCAGCTTCCTGTCAACAGTGTGGCGGCGTCTGCACCACTGGCAGCTCCAGGATTAACCTCAGAACACACGGCTTCATCAATCAGGTACGCTTGTCCACAGACAAGTGGGTTCAGCAAAATTTTCACCAGCCATGTGTTGGTGTGGCCCAGGTGATGCCAGAGTCTGTATGTCTGACACTGGGAGCAGGACTCGAGCAGTAAACTAACACTGGGGTCAGTGAATAGGTGCTTAGCAGGTTTCAGACTGCAAGCAAATATTTTCCCACCTAAGCACATACATAAGAAAATGTGCAGCATAGCTGACAAGAAGCTTGTAATGTTGTGGTACAAGAGACTTTGCCAGTGATGTATAGGGCAGAAGCACTTTAGATATATTTGGTGCCTCAATTCTGAGTGCCAACAGTGAGAGCTGAAGAAGACAACAGTGCCATCTACTGGTTCTGAAGCACAAAGCATAGTGCCACCATGTGGTAAAAAAAATCCTAGTTTGAGACAATAGAATCAACCAAAGAATTATGAAAAACATGACCTTTATTTCCACACATGTAGACAATTGTATTAAAAGAAAATTACAAACTTGTAAATGTTTTTCAGGCTCATGGAAACACCGCATGAAGGAAAAACAAAGGCAAAAAACCTTCAGTGAAAATCTAGTCTCCGTTTTCCACTGGACTCTCTTGACTTGCGTCATCATTTTCCAACTTTTCATCATCTGCAAGAAAACAAACTCAGATGACAAACACATACAAACAATACATCAAAGACATGAACTTGGAGCATTTTATAAAAATATTTTAATTAAATGTAAATAACACACTTTTGATTAGACTACATGTACATCACAGCAGCTTCACTCAGTCTTAATTCAGTGAAGGTCAAGAGTTTAACCCATGTGGTAGTAATGAGAAAGTATGGACTTACTCTCCAAGGTCTGCTGAAGCTCCTGGATGGTACTGAGGAGCACGTGAAACTGTTTCTTACGCAGCTCCAACTACATAACAAAAAGAATAATGTGGGGGAAAAGGGCCAGGGTTTAGGTGTGCGCTGGTGTATATGCGAGTTGCCAGGGTTTAGGTGTGCGCTGGTGTATATGCGAGTTGCCAGGGTTTAGGTGTGCGCTGGTGTATATGCGAGTTGCCAGGGTTTAGGTGTGCGTTTGTGTATATGCGAGTTGCCAGGGTTTAGGTGTGCGTTTGTGTATATGTGAGTGAGGACAAAGCCATACCTTGTCTTCAACGTTTTCTTTTATTTGCGACAGTTGTTGAAGTTCTGTGTCCAGTGCTTTAAGCTGCCTGCAATAACAGGATGATGTTGCAAATTCTCACACTGATCAGTTCAGAACCACACAACCAAACTGGCTTTGGTTTCCACACAGTTTTCATACCCCTTGTATTTTGTTTTTGTTCAGTAAAATCAAACTTGTGCTTACTTCATTGTTTCATGTCTGTCCGGATGTTGCTGGATTACCTTTGCCAGTGCATCATACTCTAAAATCAAGAGTTTTAAACATCAAATACAAGTCTAGCCGTATTTTACTTCTATAAATAAAAATATTTGTAAAGTTTCTGTGTATCTGGAGTCTCACCTTGCCGATTCTTCCGGATCCTCTTTGCTCTCTGGATTTCTTTTTTGCACTCTGTTATTTTCTCATGTGCAGCAGCTATGTTTTGCTCTGTTGAGGGATGAGATATTCCATGTTGATGCCCCACAAACATGCACACAACAACCCGTGACTGTACAGACACCTGGCATGTTGAAGACACATTTAAAGGCAACACCTCACCAATGTCTGTGTAATTTTTTTCATAGTTGTCCATTTCTTTCAGGTTCATGTCATACACCAACAGTGTCTTCCCCATAGAGAACTCGCACTGTGCCAGTGTTCCCAGCATCCTCTGGTACTGGGTGAGCCTGCAAGAAAGAGGAGGGGCTTGGTGAGCACAACACGCCTTGGTGCAGACACATATCATTTAAATAAATATGAAAAGGCTGTAGATGTTGTGATGCCTTTTGGAAGTGCTGTAGAACCCGTCTTCTGTTCTTGAATGTCACATATCCCATGTTTTTGTGCATGTAGTTGCCACACTTGGTTTTATACCATGAAAATTATTTCCTCTTAAGAAAGCAAACTATAACCATTCATAGTGCCCCAGGTATTATCAAATTCAGACTAGAGTTAGCAAGCACAAAATTGATTTGCAAAGATCTGGCTGTGTTACAAACCAAATGTCTTGTGAGTGTGAAATTACCCTTCTTCTGGAGTGACGTTTGAGTGACACCATTTGGTGAAACTTTTCAGGAGCAAATTAATGCGCCGGTCGTCTCCTGCACCATCGCCGTCGATGAGGAGTCGCTTCCGAATAACCTCATCTGGGGGGGAAACAGCCATGGTAAGATCATTTATATTATTGGACGTTAATACCACAACACTTATTATTATTCTGTTCAGGGTTTCAGTTCAGCTGAGGCATGTTGCATGTGTCACAAGATTAATTAATGTATGAAAAATAACTTAGACACTATAGTTACTCTTCAATAGTGGCCAGTCAGTGAGTATTCAGTGAACCAGTATGAACAGTACTGAATAGTATATAGTGTAAGGGAATTTTACTGATCCATGATGCATTCTGAATTAAATGTCTCTCTCTAGTTAGACTATCTGGCGGTCAGGCTGAATCCAGTCATACTGGCGTCTAAACTATCCTCTAGACTAGTTGCATATCCACAACCCCCTTCCTATCTGAGGGTCAGACTGACCCAGATCTGAACATCATCTAAATACCTTCTTAGTGGAAGGCACTTCTTAGAGTTTCTCACCCCATCCTTAAGACCAATCATCTGGTTGTTGATTCTACCTTAGACCAATCATTTTACCCCACACTATCACTCTCTTCTTCCACCTCATCTCTTTCTTCTATTTAAACTTCTATATTGTTAATAAACTTTAGAGCATCTTCTTGACACCTGTATGTTGTGAATTTGTTCTCCAAGATCTCGTATCGAGGCATACTGAGGGCTGAACTAATCTTTGGTCGAACCCTGAAGGTACTCTGTGTCAGTCGGACTGAACAGAGGCTAAAAACCTAACATATAGTACCAGGGTAGTAATGTTGATACCAAGCACCACTTGGTATCAACATCACTACCCTGGTACTATATGTTAAGTGTCTTTAGCCTATTAATTGCAAGTGACAAGTCTACTAGGTGCTTCTTCTGATTATCATCATTGTGGTTACTACTGTCATCATCAACAAACTACCACCGAAGAATAGTAAACAATTTCCAGAAATAAACATTAGTAGAATACAGTACATGACTGGTCCTTACAAAAGAACTGCATCTGGTATCAATGACCCGGCATATCAACATTGCGCTGAACTGGCTTACTGTTGCAGAAGTCCAACATTAACCACTGTCCTATATTTCTAAATGCACAGGCTTAACTTAATACGCTTGTTTGATGTTACGACGGCTTACTGATGTGACTTAACTACATGGCTCATACGACTCATCAGACTTAAGATAGCTAGGTTAGCTAGCTACAGTACGACTGGTATTTAATCACCTACTGGTAGATGAACTACCAAATAACTAAATAAAAAACACGTGGAAAATTTAACCAATCAAATGAGACCGGTTGAATTTAAATAGGATAACTTAGATATTTAAATAAGATTAACTTAGATATGTTTGTACATTTATTTTGTACCTAACAAATAAACACCTTGGCTAGTTTCCCCAACACTAAGCTAGCTAGCCAAGTTTCATCACCTTGGCTAATCGGTTAGCTGGAACCAGTAACCCTGAACTCACATTTTGTATTTTATTCGCGCAGAGGGTTTTGCTGTGTTCTACAGAAACACAATTTAAATAATTAGAATAATTATATGAACAAACCTTACCATCAGTTATTGTCCCCATCTGTCCCTGTGTAGCTTAGCTAAGCTAAAATTCGTGTGACGTCCAATAAAACTTTATTGAAACTCTCGCGCGGGAACAATAATGAGACGCTGGACAGACGCGCGCACCGCCTCTAGATCTGTCATCGCTGGTTGGTCGAGAGAACTTTACCAACATAAATCTGTTCTATGTGCCACCAACTGTATCGTAACATTCCGTGATAATTATGAGACTTGAATAAGTCATTTCTACGTATCAAAAACATTAATGAAAACGAACTTGATTTCAATTAATAGAAAGTAAGAGACATTATACAGCGGACTAACCGTGACGCGCATGCGCGCTGGTGCCGTGACGTTGCTGTCCCAGAATGCTGCCTGGTAAACAGACATGGAAGCACCTGGTGAAGACCTCCACAGTCACTGAACACTGCATTCGTTCTGGTTTTTATCGATCTTCATTTTCAGTGTACTCTACAGTCTACATATTTATTCAGTTTGGAGCCTTTCTCGGATCTCTTGGGTCCAGGACGTAGGTAAGGCAACAAAGATGACAACGATATTAGCTGTTAATGACTGTTCTGCAACATAGCCAGTTTCACGCTAGCAAGCTAACGCTATGCTACAAATGGCTTCAGCTGCACAGTTAGCCAGGAAGCTAAACCTGCTAACGCACCCCCCTCCCCCCGAATGTCAGTAACATTTTATTAAGGTGACGTAATTTTTAGCTAACTTTAATTTTTGACTTTAGCGTTGTGACAGATCTGCTACGTTTAGATTTATATTATCAGAATTTAGTTTAGTCTTCGCTGTACTTTGTTTGTATTTTGTTTCTGTTTTGCCGTTTTTGGTTTCAGTCTTAAGTGCACTTGTCTAACAACCAACTGTCAAGAACAAAAGTTCGGTCGTGGTCGCGCTCGATGTTTTAGTTAAAACTACTTCTCAAAAATGCAAGTCAAAGTACATCAACCAGGTCATCGTCAGTTCACTGCGCAGTTTGCTACTCTTAAGTTTTCATTTTTGTTTTTTTTTTCGATTTATGTATATAATTAAGTTATATTAATCTCTGAAAAGCCAGTATTCCATCATCAGACTCTAAATCCTATTAGATTAGATGAAACTTTATTGCCACTGTGCTGAGCACTGGTACTGGGTACAGAGCCAATGAATGCAATTAGCATCTAACCAGAAGTGCAAAAATGTAGTGTTATTTACATATAAAGAAAGTAGCCATGACTACAGTATGTAGCGTAAGGACAGTGGAGTAGTAGAGGAATGTTGCAGTATAAATGTTGCATTGTAAATAAATATTATATACAGCGTGTGGGGAGATTGTAAATGTGGGTGCAACGGAAAAGTATGCAGAGTAGAGAAGTCGGTTTATATACAATCGGTGTACATACAGTGAACGTCAGTGCAGATATTAGTGCAGTAATAGACTGCAAATATGAATAGTGCTCATACTGGCAATAATACTGCAGTAATACTGGTAAGATAAATAGTCATAGACTCTACAGATATGAATATTGCAGTAATACTGGGGCATAAGTACAGTAGAGTACAGTGATGCTGTTAAAATGGTGGCGTGGAGTCCAGCCGGGGTCTTATAGAGTAAAAGCTCTTCCTGGGTCTTACAGAATTCAGTGGAAGTGCCTAGGAGAAAACGCAGCATTTTACATCTCTGGATTCTTAAGAGATTTTTTTAAGTGGTACTTCATTCATTAGTGCTTCTTGATCATCATAATATAAACGTGCCAAAAATCTTATATGTAATTAACTTTCACATGGGATGATTTCATGGTTAAACTGCTAATCATGCCGTTATATTTTTAAAAGGCTGCTCAATATACCAAATGTAACTTTATGTATTTTAACAGTGATGTTATCTAAATCGAACTTGCATTTTTACATTTTGATCTCTTCTAAAATTCATTCATGGTAAAATATTTCTAACTTAAAACAACTGACATTAAAACAATTGCTGGATAAAACTTTGTTTCCACAGAAAAGAACATATTAGCATCGCAAATCTTACCACTGGCACAAGTCACATAAAACGTAATTTCTACTGTGGATATCAGTCTTGACCTGTAACATAATTATAGTATAATTTTGTATAATGATCTCATTCTCTTTATTTTAATCATAATTTTCTTTTATTTAAGTTTTATTATCTTTCACTTAATTCTCTTATGGACTCACTCCAGAACTGGTACTCATCTCACCTGGATCCTCAGACACTTGAAGTTTGAGACTCTGTAAAAGGCAGATCAGCTTTGAGAGTGTTTTTGTGTCTCAGTGATGGACGACCAGGCAGCTTCATGTGGGCACCCAGGCGCTTAACCGGGGTGCTGCTGGACTGGGCCGCTCTGGCCCAGGGGTTCCGCTGGGCCGGGCTGCTCTGGCCTAGGGGTGCTGCTGGGCCGGGCTGCTCTGGCCCAGGGGTGCTGCTGGGCCGGGCCGCTCTGGTGAGGACCAGCAGCGCATCTGCCAGTTTTCTGGAAGGTACTTCTCTTGGCCCTGTGCCAAGGAGCACCTCCCACTGACAGCCATGCAGGTGCCTCCCTACATGCTGACGGGTGCATGCAGGCTGCAGGACCAGAGCATCTCACACTGCGTTGCCATGTTGCCCGCAGGCCCTGCCGTCTGCGTGCCGGGCCGACCCGACCCGACCCTGATCTCTGTGGCCGATGACGATCTGCTGACCGTACAGCTGAAGTCTGGTTTCACTTTAGACTCGGTACGAAACCTGCAATGCACCTCACTCAGGTTCCGTGTTTAACATCAGCATTCAGGGCTCAGGCATAACTACTGAGTAACTGGAGTAAAGTGTAAGTGAATAGCAGGTATTATTCAGTAAAGTGTAAGTGAATAGCAGGTATTATTCAGTAAAGTGTAAGTGATATTATTATTCAGGAGGCAGATGGAAAATAGACATTTTTTCAGGATTTCTACAGCATAATAGTAAATGATTTAATATTACTGGATACATGATATAAAACTAAAGTATATTTAATTATCAAGACACAGTTGTGTATGACATTGATCTGAATGATTATATAATTTTCTAGTTTTATCTGTTATTTATCTAATTAATGTAACAAAACCAACAAATTTTTAGATTTACAGACATTTTAATAATACATTACCAATGATCTACTTAATGTCTTAATATGTGAGTGTTCATGAATCTGATCTAGTTCTGATTTCAGTGCGGGTTTCATCTTTTTTTACTTAACCACAGATGTTCTGCTTTGATTTTTTTATATACATAAATTGCGTAGTTGAACTGGCCAGTGTGCACGTCGTGTTCCTGATGGATGATTCCTGTCAGGATGCACCTGTCCTTTTCTGTTTAGTGAAACCAGTCCTATAGTTTCCATACTAGCTTTCTTTGGAAAATCACTGCAGTAGTTCAGGTGAAATATCAGCCTAGGAGAGGAGGGATATCAGCACGGGAGAGGAGGGATATCAGCACGGGAGAGGAGGGATATCAGCACGGGAGAGGAGGGATATCAGCACGGGAGAGGAGGG
>JAOXYF010000019.1:6263179-6274266 GCA_028565775.1 Sternarchorhynchus goeldii
CCCCCCCCCCCCCCCCCCCCCCCCCCCCCCCCCCCCCCCCCCCAGAGAGATATGGGAATACTGGAAACAGAATTGTGTGCAGCCTGAACTCTAAAGTGCTTGTGGAGGTGTCCAGGGAAAGGAGATATGAGGAGTCTCGGTGTGAGAAACACAATCATGTGGATATATTTACTGTTAACACCCTGATAGGTGGAATTAAAAAAACTATTCAGACCACTTTACTCTCCACAGAGAGAATAAGGAAAGTAACGTCAGTTCAGACCAATAACATCAATTCCAAAAATTATAGAGTAATTAAGTTTTTCATAATTTTTTTTGAGAACATTTCTGTTTGATTAAACACTTCTCATAGTAGCACCTTTGGAGCTTATAGAACAAACCTCACTGTGCAGCTGTGGGTATATTTTGATTTTTTTTGCCACAACTGGATGGGCCCAGTTCTGGATGGGCCCAGTTCTGGATGGGCCCAGTTCTGGATGGGCCCAGTTGGAGTTTACCATCATCTCACGTGCTTTTCCTTGTCTCTGTTTTCATTTCATTCAAACTTCCTGATCTTCCCGATGCCTCTCGTACTTCTAGAACATGATTTGAATATCAATATTTGCTGTTGGGGCCCATACAAACAACCTCTATACTCTTAAAAATACACACAAAAAATACACACAAAAAATCATTATAGGAGTTTGGGGCACATGAGCCAAATCTCCAGCGTTCCAGAGGAGTTCAGCAGTAGCAGAGGTGTGAGTTAGACCCACACCTCCTCTCGCATCAGGACCGCAGACACTAAAAATGCTGCGCACCATGTTTAGTAACGTGAAGTTGCTTCCTCCTGGAGCTGTGCTGCTCGTTCAGTGAGTCCCCTCTGCTGCTCGTTCAGTGAGTCCCCTCTGCTGCTCGTTCAGTGAGTCCCCTCTGCTGCTCGTTCAGTGAGTCCCCTCTGCTGCTCGTTCAGTGAGTCCCGCCTAAGGCTTTGGAGGAACGTCTCACCCAGACGAGAACACGCAAACACCAGCGAGAGCGCGTTAGCACGTCATCTCTGTCATGCCGATTATTAGCGCGTCATCTCCATCGCGCTGATCGGTGCCTGCATGCGCTCAGTCTGTGGTCGGGGCTGCGTCAGTGGGGTTTCTTCAGCAGAGCAGGGCAGTGGAGCTTTGCCATCAGCACAGTGTATTCTGTCGGTGAAAACACAGTAAACTGCACAATACGAGACACAGTACTGTGATAAATGCCACAGGTTCATGGCTAAACTCCTGTTCTGGTTTAGCCATATGTTTCATACGCTGATTAAGGTATTCAGAAGTAAATCTCCACTATCTTGTATTGAATAGCCACTATATTCTGTCTGCAACATGTGCTTTCCCAAGATAATGGCTAGTTTATTAATTGGAACGTTCAAAACAGAGGATTACAGGGGATTTTACCCACCACCCTGCCCTTTTTCATAATGACCTGGTAACAGATCTCTCCTTATCTTTTTGCATTTGAGGAGTGGTGGGGTGGGCAGCTTTGAGCAGGAGTCTTTGAGCAGGAGTCTTTGAGCAGGAGTCTTTGAGCAGGAGTCTTTGAGCAGGAGTCTTTGAGCTAGTATATTTGTGGAGGAGGCTGTGTAAGCTTGGCCTCACCTTTTCGACTCCTGTATATTTCCAGACTCCACAGATGTCAGACAGCGATAGTTGCTAGAACATTTTTTTCTATCTTTGGCTTTTTTCTATCAATAAATATTGAAGTATTAAATATTAACCCTATTTCAGAATACATATTTTGTTAAAAGAATTGTACATATTGAGATGTATTTTTGCACAGGCATTTTCTTACACATGATTTTTGGTACAATTGAGATTGTTGTTATTTATTTAGTGAATGGATCATCTTTTAAGATTGTTTGAAGTGGTTCACTGCCAATAATGCAATACACCTCTTACTAGCAAAATGGAGCTCTCATTTAGTCCTGTACTGAAAACCTTACGAAGGAGTGTGGCTACTGTAGTGAGGAGTCGTACGAGATGCAGGTGTAACAGAATCATCATTTCAACCCCCCGATTAAGAAGGTCTGAAGATATGCTCAAGGTAGCCTGTGACACAGGTCACCTGCCTCATGCATTTCAGTGGAGCAAAAATAATTGTTACACATGTGTGTAATGAAAGCCAGCTGAGTGAGGCTTTGGAGAGGTGAGAGTAGTTACTTTAATAAGAGAAGAAAATTAAACTCAGTGCAACCCTTTATTGCACCTACATTGCCAAACATTAGATTTAGAAGCACTGCTTTTAATCACGTGTTCTTTTAATCACGTGTTCTTTTAATCACGTGTTCTTTTGCAGCTTTTTGAATAACGACAAAAAGAGAAAAGTGCCTGAATTCGTTTCTCATCAGCCGTATTTGAATGGAGCAGTTTGCAGTAGAAATTTTGTTTCATGTTACTTGAATATATGGATTATACATGGTTTATACATGGTTTTAGAAGCTTTTTAAACTTGCCTACAAGTGTAGTGTGGTCCTGAGTGTGCTGCTTCACACCAGGACTGGGGATGGCGTTTGGACTAAAAGCTTGTCAATTTATTCTGGGTTTTTCTGCTTTTTCAAAAATTTTATTTGGAATTCAAAAAAGATTATTTTTTAAATGAACATTAGGTCCCTGTAAACAATTTTTTATTCAAATTGTTCTGTTTAAAATTCTGACTCCACTGACATTTGATGAAAGCTTTGAATATGTTTGTTAAACGAAGCACAGATTTGGAATGTGAATCGAAGATCATCTTAGTTCTGATGGAGAAGCATCTACATGAACAGCAAATTATGTACAAGTGTGTAGATTTGAGTTTTTTATCTGCATAATCAGAACCTTTTCAGCTGGACTTTTGTGCGTTGGCTGCTATGTAATTCATGAACAAACAGTAGATTAGATTTACCTAATATTTAAAGAACAGATTGTATAGTCTATTTGTTTTGTAACAGGTTTTCTGTAAATAAAAAAAGTAATTTATACAGTTATTTATAAGAAAAGAAGTACCTGCCTCTAAATCTTTCTTATATTGTTGTGTTGACAAGATTCCTTTTGAATAAAAGAACACAACAACTTTTTTCACATTTTTCTCAACAAAACAAAAATCAAAGCAGATGCTGATTCCTCCTGAAGAATACATCAGGACGTCCTGATTCCTCCTGAAGAATACATCAGGACGTCCTGATTCCTCCTGAAGAATACATCAGGACGTCCTGATTCCTCCTGAAGAATACATCAGGACGTCCTGATTCCTGTGCCCTAGTAGCTGGTATTTCCTCAGTTAATCCATCTTTGTCTTGATGTTCTCTGGAAAACTTTAATCTTGCCCTGATGTTTTTTTGTTGACAGCAGTGATTACCTCCTTACACACTTCTCATGAAACTCAAACGTGTGCAGGTGTTTTTCTGAAGTGGGCACTAAAGTTACACAACCCTATACCTACTTTTTTCATTGATATAAAAATTTTGAACAATTTCTACATTGTTCATTGATGCATGGTACATTGATATTTTTGGTATTGCTACTCGCACATTTGAAGAGCTCCAGCTGTTCATTTCTTCATTCTCCTAGTTCCACCCATCTGTGGAATACACATGGAGCATAGCACATCCTGACATGAGGATAACCTGTTTTGATGTTTGAGTAAAGTTTGGACATTCTTTTTTTAAATACCATCTATTTACAATTCTTCACACTCCAAGATGTGAAACAACTCCATCCCTTTCTTACAGCTGCTGAGACTTAATTACATTTGGATGTGATTTTCTGGTCTCTTCCAGAAAAGTACGGGAATGTGTGAATATTTTCATAACTGTAGGTTTCCTAAGGAAGTCATGGATGCCTTTGCTCACATTTTACTTGTTCAGAGTGGATGCACAGCCTTCTACAAAAAAGTGACTAATAAACATGGTATATTAGACTGCATCCCTTTTTAAGGCTCATCCACTAATCTAAAGACAAAACAATTACAGACCTGCTTGTCAAGAAGGAGATTGTGGAGTGTGTGTGTGCGCTTTGACAGTTTTTTGTATTTTATTTGCAGGGTGAACATTTAGCAGTTGGTTCTACATGCGGTGTTGGTATCCACACAATACCAGGTACATTTACACAGACGGAAGTCAAAGTTTTCTTTGAAAAGATTTTATTATATACTGTACATAAAACAAACGGCAAGCTCTGTTAGCTCCTGGACAATATATTGGAACAACCACCAAAATATGACCTGCTTGAAATTCAGCGTCTACATGTTGATAACCCTCGAGAGTTTCTGCACTCTGTTCAGCAGGAGGTCACCTTTCTTTATGGTTTCTTGATACTGCCAATTCTTACTGTCTGGCCTGTGGAGACAATATCAGAAAGCAGGGAGAGAGTCAAATACCAGACACGATGCCAAATCTAATCAATACATTTTATCATTAAAATGTGCTAAAAAAAAAATGTTGTAACGGCTGAAATCTGAGCAGATTGGCCACACTTTACCTGTTGGTTTCCACAATCTCGTTAACTTTGTCAATTTTGCAGTGTAAGCGACCGGCGGCAATGAACCGGGATAATTCCCTTCAGAGTAAGAATAAAGGAAAGAGATGGGTTTTAACACATCAGTCCACAAACAACTACCAAAGCATGAAGGTTTTACACAGCTGCTCTTGCTAGATTTTCACCCAACACTTGGGTTGCTTTCTTTGCTCTTAACTTGCGAGCTAATTAACAAAAGGTCTAATGTGCAGAGCAGTCTTCAGGACTGGGAAAGGCAAGCATGCACTAGCATGACAAACAGCGCCGCCTACTGGTCAATAAACTCCGTGCTGACGCCGAAGGCCTCGGCCATGTAGCCCAGGGTGAGAGAGCGGTAGGACTCCAGCAACTGGCTGTAGGCCAGGATCCGCATCTCACGCACGTAGTATCGGTAGTGTGGAGCAAAGAGCCAGTCCTTCTTCATCTCCTGCTCCACACGCGCTGCAGCAACAGAGAAGGTTTTAAAAATGCTAATAAATGTGTAACATTTGGGTAATTTTGGGCACACAAGCTTACATGTAATATTTAAATCATTCCCGTTTCATTCCAGATTTCCATTTGGTTTCAGTTTGCTAGAGACCTGAACATTGACTGTACTGTCAGGCTTCTTGATTTCTAGACTTGGAGCACTGAACAGGAGGCGGGACTTCACCTGATCAGCTGATCCTCAACCCCCCTCCCCCCCCCAAATACCACACTGTGCAATATTTCTGCACTCACCAAGAGACTGAAAGAAGATGGAGTAACGACACTCGTACAGAGAGAACAGGTACTGACGCACATCGGGCAGACTGTGCAACACCTCCAGGATCTCTGCACCTTTGATCACCTGGAACCAGCAAAAATTCAGCACAACATAAAATCTGACCTCTCAGATCAAACACTGAATTCAAGGGTAATGTTAAAAACGCCAAGACCCAGCAATGCGCACAAACATTTACATTATAGCGTGAGGACCCCAAAGCTCTCACCTTTTCTCTCAGGTCAGGCCTAGTCAGGGCAATCATACACACGTAGACGGTGTACGTGACAAAGGTCTTATAGTCCATGAGCTCGTAGGAGGTGAAGGTGGACACAGTGTCCAGGAACAACTCAGCCGCCTGCTTGAAGTCTCTGATGGCCACGCAGTACAGGCCCTGATAGACCTTCAGACGATTCCGCCTGTCCCAGTCTCCACCCTCCTCGATCAGGCTGTGGAGGAGTTTTAAAAGGTTGTTGGAGAAGCCCTCGATACAGTCTTACTCGATTTGTGCCAAACTGAATGAAATGATCTAAAAGCTGACAGTGCAAAGACAGTGAGATTAGTGTGATTTCCATGGGGCTCTACCTCTTGGCTTTCTCTGTGTTTCGAGTGATGAGATCATTGTCCATGTAGAACAGCCCGATCCTTAGCAGGTAAAACACAATGTCTAAACGGTGTCCCAGGGCAACTGTCTTGTCGTATGTTTTTCTGAAGGCGATCAGAGCTCCTTCCTGTTCAAGAGGGTTTAAGAAAGGATAAGTGTGGACACTGTAAGAAAAATGCACCCACGCTCAGTCAGTCATAGCTATACTACTGCACAGGTTTCACTCACCTTGTCACCGATCCTAATCAGGTATTCGGCCTTTGCCATCATGGCGTCCCGGATCTCGCTCTCGCCGAGGTTCTTCTCCGCGTCCTCCAGAACATCATCCAAGCGCTTCAGCTCATCTTCGTTGGCCTTTTTCATTTTGCTGAGCAGGTCGCTGTCCACTGGCCACTTCAGTTCTTTGCACAAGGTCTCGTAATATGGGGCCATATCTAAACAAATGCAATAAACTCACTGTACTGGAAGGCATGACAACGACGTTCCTAGTTACTGAACAAATGATTAGATCGCAAGGTTGCTCGCTGTTTAGCAACTACTGTCGTTAGCCAGCTAGCGAATGAATAACTAACAACAGGACGGATTTCTAACATTAACTTCGGATCTAGCGTATATGTGTGGAATTCACCTAGCTACTAGTCACTGGAAAAATATAAAGTGATGCACAAATAAATTGATCTTCCCATGAGACAGAGAGCCGAATTTAAAACCCGTACAACTGACTAGCTAAGCTAAGCTAACAACTTGGATGCTAAACCAAAGTAGCCTGTGTGTCGTTCGTTCAGTTACAACTGAGAGACCAGACCTTCTGGAAAACGGCAGCGCAGTGTGTACAGACCGTTCACACCCCGCTCAGACCCGTTCAGCCCCGGTTCAGCCCCCGTTCACCCCCCTTTCATCCCCGGTTACTCACGGTTCTCTTTGATCGCTTCCATGAGCTCCGTTTTAACATTTCCATCCTGTCGGTGCCCATCGAGAGTCAGCAAGAATTTTAACTGCGCTATTCTTAGATCTGGGTTTTTAGGCAAACCCTCTTCTTCCAAGTTTTCCAAAGGCATTTTAACGAATCTTTTACCGAATTACCAAACGAGAAATAGTTTACGATCGCTGGAAGTGACACTAACAACAGCTAACGATGACTACGGAGAAAACTAAACCACCACAAACCCCATGCGATGTACTTCCGCATCCCGCAAACCAACGAAGGCAGTAAAAGAGCGTCCAAAACACGGTGAAACTGGTACCGCCATCTTCTGGTTTGATGAAACCTTTACTCATACCGCCCAAATCCTTTAAAGGTGTATGCCGATAGTCAGTTGGTTAGTTTGTTTGCAAATAAACAAATTTCACCCAACACTACTAAAATGTAAATGTAACTAATGTTATAAACGTTTTATAACATTGCAAAATTAGTATTATTAATGAAAAAAATAACCCTTTCCAGAGAGTTTGGTTAATGAGTCAGCAATAAAACAGGATTTTATGTGCACACACATGAATAGATCATTAAGAAAAAAACATTAGTTTTACACAAAGTTTGGCTAAAATATTTTCAAGTTGTAGTCTGAAACTAAATTTAAAGTAAGAGATATTTAGAACTGTTAATCAAAATTTTTACTAGAACATCTTTTTGTGAAAATGATTGAGTCAATAATAAAATTAACATAACAGTTGAAGAGCATAACAAGTCATATTAACATAACAAGACAAATAAAATGAAATATAAAATTAATTAATACAATAAAATTAACATAATTTTCTTACAATTCTAAATGTAATAGCTCCTGTCTTGTAAAATTAAGATGCATCCATTCACATAAAAACAGCTTACACCACGTACCACAAGGTCAAATACTGTGCTAATTCAGAGAGCATGAAGTTACTTGAGGGAGGCTGTAGCTTCCCTTTGCTAGTCTCTAACTGAAAAGACTGTTGTGTTCATGACGTAAAGTTTATGGAAGCTTTTGGGAACTCTCTTAGTTTTCTGGGTTTTCAGTTTCCCAATTTTTTTGCATTCTAAAACTCACATGTATTATAATGATGCAATTGTTAATTTATGATTTTGTTGAACTACATTCCATTATCTTTAGAAAGCTTATAAAACCTACCAGACCTATAAAAAATGAAGTCACATTCATTCATTCCTAAGTGTACCCCACATAACACCAGCTGCAGTTATCCCCTAGGTGTGACCCCACATAACACCAGCTGCATTTATTCCCTAGGTGTAACACCACGTAACACCAGCTTCCAACAAATCTTGTATAAACTACAAACTGGCCTCATTTGCATGTCTGTGAAGAATATTATGCTGTAAGCAAAATATAATGAGTAACAGTTTCTGATAATGTTTAGTGCAAGATTTATTTATTATTATTTAGATTTATTTAAACATTTCAAACATAGAATCAGTTTCTCAGCAACACCGACTATATTTCATTGATCAGCTGAACTTAGTTTAATAAGTACGGTGTGGGAGGCCCAGTCTCCTGGGTGTTTGACAGACGTGGGGCTGAAGTTACGAGCTGCATGGTCCTCCTGTTGGTGAAGAACTTAGCTGCAGTGTAAGTCGGCAGGGCTGCTGCTGGTTGGATAGGTGGATATATTTAAATTAGTTATTTAAATTAGTCATGAAGTTAGAAAAACAATTACTTCACAATGGCCTGTTTTTGCAGATTAGATTCCATATATGAACTGTTTGAACTAGCGGAGAGAAAATTGTGTTTATATTCTCAGATATATTGCTGATGTTCTCAGATATATTGCTGGGAAGACACAATTTACATGTCAGTGAACAAAAACAACTCTAGATATCCATACCGTCCTTTGCCATGTTTGAGAAATATGCCTACGTACCTACTCACGGCCCAACGAGGCATAATGTAAGAACACTTCATGATTCCTGATGACTAGTGCTCTTACCTCTTTGGGCTGTACAGTGAGAACCTGACTTTCTCTCTGAGCTGAGCAAGTGTAACATGATTAGCAACATATAAACAACATTTAAGAAGATTCTAGATGGCTCCTTTTGTCTTGCTGTACTGGTCCACAGTTCATTGAGGAGCTGGATCCAGCGGTACGGTGGAGCTCCAGGAGAGAGCACAGCCAGGTTCATCTGGTCTGCTGTGGTGGACTCTTATGGTGTAGGTGGATTATTTGGCTCCATTAGTATCCAGTGTGTCACCTCCTACCTGGGCAGGTGAGAGATTCTCTTCTTGTTACAGTGAGTAATTAAGACTCAGTGTCCTTTTTTTTTACATTGTCATTACTTCTGAAAACACTCACCAACAAGAGAAGCCTGGTATTGCCAGATTATTCATTGCAAAACATTTTGCAAGCAAGTGTTGGCAGAACAAGCTCAGAGACGCTCGGAAATCTCTGCTCCCTCCCAGAGGACTATTAAGACTTTCATTCACAAGGGAAAACATATAAACACGAGCTGTAGCAGCCCAGCATGTGGTTACAAGAAGGAGACTTCTCAGTAATCAGGAGAATTAGCAACACCTGTTTGCTTGGTTAATTAACAGCACTTGTTTGCTTGGTTAATTAACAGCACCTGTTTGCTTGGTTAATTAACAGCAATTGTTTGCTTGTTTACTTAGCAACACCTGTTTGCTTGGTTACTTAAGAGTTGCACACAAACTCTCATGTCCTTGTTCAGAGTTCTGACAAAAGGCTGCTATGTCAGGTGGAGACCTCAAGGGCTGGGTGTGCTTTTCTCTTTCTATCTGTTGTTCTGTCTCTCTTTTTCTCTACGGTTGTAGAGTTACCTCTGGAGCATCCTCCTCTCTACTGCTCATGTGAACTCTCCCACCCACCCCGCACGGCTCTCCCCTATTTATCATCATACTGGTCCATCTTCTCCAATAGCCTGAAGGATGGTTTTTCATAAGCATCTTTCTGTCTCGGACCTCTTGGGGACTTCCATCCTCCCGTTGTAATTTGTGGGTTCAGCATAATACTCGTGTGTGTCCAGCAGGACACATCTTCTGTTGATGTGGCACAGTGAGTTAGGATTTCAGGACAGAGATCAAATTGTATGTCACTTGACGACTTGATAATTTTTCCTTCTGTCCGAGTTGTTGCTACTGTTAGGCTTTTAAAGCAGGGTGTTTTTTTGAGTGTTTGTCTCATAAATGGTAAGTCTGATAAATAGTAAGTTTGATATCCTGATATCTTTGCATAGCATTTGTTCTCTATTGATCTATGAGTCTGGTTGTAATTTATCCATTTTAATATAAATTGTAGTTAGAAAGAAAATAATGGTACAAACTGGGAGCTCTAACCTCCACGGTACTTTAGTATCCACTGACTCCCTGCAGTTTCTGCTCAGTGTCCATCCTCCATGATAAAGGCTTTTCTAACCAAAGATACACAGATATTCTGTGCCACTGGATGTTTCTTAAAGTAGCAGTGGCACAGAACACAACTCTTACCTGAATTTCAGTCATAAAGGAAATCCAAGTGAAGGATCACTTAGAACTGACGATGAGACACTTTTTACACCATGTGAAGGAAGTGGCTCTTCCTGGTTGAGCAAAGCTGTGGTTGGCTGAACCCTTGTTGTTACAGTGCAGTCATAAAAACAGCCATCACTCAGTCTCTGTCTTATTGGCGTCAGCATTCAGAGGGCAAGCAGGGGCAGGACGTGCTCTGAGGGAGAGTACTTATTCAGGACAATTCCAGGGGGGCTTCACACATAAATGAATATCCTGGTTAAGTTCCATCATGGTTGCCAAAACCTGATAATTACATTTGACTTTTTTTCTTTCTCAGAAACAACTAAATGTAGGGAATTTTTGTTAGTTTTAATTATGTATTACTCTGCTCTCTTCGCACAGTATATAAAGTTCCCATTCGCCAATAAGATACTGATATTAAATGGATACTGGAATAAGTCTCCTTTTCCTACTGGTAAGTTTGTTTCATCAGTACAGCAGCAATAAAACTGCACTTTATAGGACTAGAAAAACAAACTCACCACATACAGATGGTCCTGTTTATCCAACACCTCATAATAATTTACACTGATGAATTTAATAACATCTCCAAAGGATCCATATAGGATACAATAGGATCACCAGCATGAATAGATTTAGACACATCCAATAGATTTAGACACATCCAATAGATTTAGACACATCCAATAGATTTAGACACATCCGATAGATTTAGACACATCCAATAGATTTAGACACATCCGATAGATTTAGACACATCC
>JAOXYF010000019.1:6281234-6294254 GCA_028565775.1 Sternarchorhynchus goeldii
AAAAGAGGTGGGTCTTCAGTTTGCGTTTGAAGACAGCGAGTGACTCCGCTGTTCGGACGCACAAGGGAAGTTCATTCTTTAGAGGAGAGAGCAGAGACTCCATGCATGTGTCAAAAAAAACATTAGCCAAGTAATTACAAAAAAATACTCTGTTTAATTTTGCATTTCAAGCAAATGGATTAGGTGTCTTTCTGTATACACCTGAAAATATACTCTTATGGAATAGCATATAAAATAAAATTTTAGGAATAAAATATTAAGTGATTATACTACACTTTTACATTGAATAAATATTGAGTCTATAACTCAATTGCCTCAGTTGGACAGTTTGTGTTAGCAGTCACTGATCAATTTCTGAGCCCACTGTTGAGTGGATACTGTTAGAGGGCACACACCTATCGAGCCAGCAGTTACACTGACACATTTATAAACTCCAGCAGCAAATGCAAAACACAGTCATAGCAACGCCTAGTAGATCAGAAATACTGACGTTGTGTCTCACAGAAACTTGGATTAAATCGGTTATTTTGCATTAAACGAAGCCACCCCTATGGGATATAATTATGTACACAGGCCAACGCCATCAGGCAGAAGACTATGTGTAATCTATTGAAGTACCTTAGAAATTCGCCAGGACCAATGCGATGCCTTTAATTCTTTTAAAATGCTTTTTATTAGGGTATATAACCCAGCCACAAACAAAAAAGCAATTTTTTTTGATTAATATTTATAGACCGCCAGGGCCATACTCAGATTTTCTAAACGAGTTCAGCAACTTTGCTGCAAACCTAGCAGTGTGTAAAGTAATAATGGTAGGAGATTTTAATATACACTTTGATCAGGATGATGATCCACTGAAAAAAAGCCTTCACTTCAATATTGAACTCTTTCGGCATTGTACAAAATGTAACAGGGCCTACTCATCATAGCAATCATACTCTACATCTAATTTTAACATTAGGTACTAACGAATATAACTTAAATACGCTCCCTCAAACCGCTGCAGTCTCCGATCATTATTTGATTTTAGTTGAATCACATTTTAGTCTTAATACCAGCTCGTCTCCTCGTTATTGTATAAAGCGCTCGATAACTCTGTCTACTGTAACACAATTCATTGAAACCCTTCCAGACTTAACTACCATAGTTCGCTCCCCATCAGATGCAATGAAGTTAAACAGGCTAACCGATGGTTGGGAAAATACTTGTAGATCAACTCTAGACATAGTAGCACCGCTCAAACGTAAAAAACCCAGATTAAAAAAAAGACTCCTTCGTGGTACAACAATCAAACTCGTAATTTACAACAAGTAGTATGTAAATTAGAGCGGAAATGCCGATCGACTAAATTGGAAGTATTTCACCGTGCCTGGAAAGATGAGTAATGAGTACAAAAGGGCACTCACTAAAGCACGATCAGCATACTTTTCCTCACTAATTGAGAATAACAAAAATAATCCCAGATTTATTTTTAACATCATTTCTAAGATTACGAAAAATCAGGCAGGTGCTGAACCTCTGATTCCACCAAACTTAACCAGTGACGTCTTTATGGATTTCTTAATTACTAAAACAGAGAACATTAGACTAAACATAAAACCTTTAATAGCTAATCCCACTGCTCTGTCATCTGGTATGGCTGATATTGAACAAAATCTTAATGGTGATAAAACGGAGGTCCTCCTCCTGGACCGAAGACCACAACACAGAAAATGTCGGATTTAATGCTAAATCTCGCCAATTTCCCCATTGCACCTGGCTTGGTAGCTAAATAATTTGCCATTGTATTCGACTCTGACTTAACATTTGATAAATATATAGATAGTATTACTAGGACAGCTTTTCTTCCGTTATGCAATATTAGCAAACTAAGGAATACACTAATACATGATGTAGTACACACCTTTATTAGCTCTAGATTAGACTACTGTAACTCATTACTATTAGGATGCTCTAATAAGAATTTAAGTAATCTTAAACTAATTCAAAATGCTGCAGCCAGAGTTCTAACTAGAACTAGGAAATTTGATCATATCAGCCCAGTCCTATCAACCCTACACTGGCTCCCAGGCAAATTTCACATCGACTATAAAATCCTTCTATTAACACATAAAACTCTTCATGGGCTCGCTCCTGATTATCTGCAAGAACTTATTTCCTACTATGAGCGCCCACGTTTACTAAGACAAGAGGGTGCTGCTTCTTACTGGTTCCATCAATTAATAAGGTAACAGTAGGGGGAAGAGCCTTTTCTTACAAAGCCCCTCCAACTATGAACAGCCTTCCAGAAAATGTAAATCTTTAAGTCTAGGCTAAAAACTTACTCATTTATTTTAGCATTTGGATTCTTCCTCACACTCTTGGGGAGTTTTTTCCTTGCCACTGTCGCCCTTAGCTTGCTCACTGGGGGCTTGGACTCGGACACTTGTAAAGCTGCTTTGAGACATCTGTTGTAAAAGGCGCTATATAAATATAACTTGATTTAATTTAGTACCCTGGAAATGCAAGACATAGTCCCTTATTCAGATACCTTTCATCAGAAGTGGCCGGAAGCTGACAAATGATGAATGAGTGAGTGCTGTTGAAGGATGTATACCAGCAGATGGATTACAGTCTGCAGTTGGACACTTATACAAAGCAGTCAGTGAATGTAGGTGATGTAGATATTAAGTAAGTAAGTTAACTATATGTATTACATTATCAGTGTAATCACATTTACTAATTCATTGGTATTTTAGGTCCTAAAAATTGGAAAAAAGTGTTAAAAACTAGCTAAGTGTCTGTGCAAATCAGCAGTTACAGACAGACATTATTTGCATTCACAAATGATGCTTGCTGTTAAAAAATAAAAAAAATTAAAATTAAATGTGGCACATTAAGATGTTACGTCTCTGGAATCTTAAATAAATTCCCGGAAACGACCGGATAGTGAATATTTCAGGACGAATCACCCCAACAGTAACAGAAAAATTCCACTATTTAGAGTGATAATGTGCTTTCATGCCAGCACATAATAATAATAATAATAATAATAATAATAATAATAATAATAATAAATGTATAGCATTTTTAAAAGACAGCGACACAAAGTGCTTCACAATATAAAACATCATAAATCGAAGATATAAGACAGTAACATACAAATAATTCACCCATAATCACAACTCACCAAAAGCTAAAACATAGAAAAGGCTTTAGGTGCATCTTAAAAGATGATGAAGACTATTGTCTGATATCAAGAAGGAGGTGGCAGCAGAATGTTTGCATGCTTTGGCACAGACAGGTTCACAGAGGAGACAGCAAAGCTCTCAGGGCATTCGTCTTACCTGAATTAGAGTCTGGGAAAGACAAGTAGCAGATGCTTGTTTTCTGAAATATAGGATAAAAAAGACTTCAGAAACTCAGCAACTCTCTTTGTCAAAAAGAAGTTCTAGTCGTTTTTGTTCCAAACAGTAGATGTTTGAAGCATAACATTCATTCCATGGAGTTCTAAAGTTGAGAGTCTAGATGTATTATTTTTCCTTAGGTTTCCTAACTTCATGGCTGCAGTAGCAACACCTGACAATGCAAACGAATATGCAATGTCCATTTAACATTAAAATGTTATTGGACTTTTTCCCCCACTCTTGACAAGCATGTCTTTGATGCTTTTGTCTTGTCTATATGAGAACAGTGGAGGCTCATTAAACAGTGATATGGCCTCTGCATCAACTGTTGTGGTCTTAATAGAACACTGTTTATAGGTCAGTGCATCTATTCTCTGAACAGGTAAAACCTGAGCTAAGGCATCATCAATGACTTTCATAGACAATATATAGTCTGGTCTGTGTACTTATGTACCTTTTAAATAAATTAGTAATACATAAATGCTGGCCAGTGGTGCTCATTTATTAAAATCATAAATGGAACATACCCATAATAAACATACACAATTAACTAAATGAAATTGCTCTTACCTCTTTTTCTGTGAGCTTCGAATGATGAGGGTATATAACCTCAAAGAGAAATAAAAGATACGAACATTAGATGTAGAAACAGCAAAAGCGAGGGTTACGACCTTAAGTCGGTCTAGCGACGGTTGTGTTTGTGCAGTTTTGTTTCTTCTGTGTTGTGTCACAGCCTCCGGATCCGCCTCTCCAGATGTGTCTCCTCTCCTACTTCATCTGCCCCTCTCTTCGCTCTGTGTCGGTTGTGGGTTGGCTGCTCGGACGCCGCGGAAATCAAGTCACCGCTATAAAGATGACACTTCCCCCACAATGGAGAGATATTCTCCACTGAACTCCCTTTCCGTTCGCTACTCTGTGTGTATCTGTTGTTCTGGTTTGCATTTACATGTACTGACCCTCGCTTTGCTCCTCCTGTACGATTCTGCCATTGCCCATTTCTGGTTCATGGCTGCTAGTGTACATGGTCTTGTAAATACAGTAGTTTGTGTGTTGTGGGAAGTAGGGAATTCAACGCTCTTTTTGTTGGTCTTCGGTTTTCTCCCGTTTTTGGTCAGGGAGTTTGGGCAGTTTCATGTTATTTTCTTTCTTTCTTTGATTTATTATGGGTTGAAGGAAGTTAGTATCACTAGTTTGTTTTTCAGCCTCACTTGTTTGTTATTTTGAGCACATGTACGTTCCCGAACCAAAACCCCTTCACTGACTCGTAAATAAATTCATGTATTTTATATACCAGTGCTTCTCGTTTCTGCTGTTCGCCCCACGGCCTAGACAGGGGAATAACAGTGAGGTGGAGGTTATTGTAGACATTTCTGCATCACATCATTGCCTTCTTCATGATGTAGCCTCATCGCTTGAATAGCAATTTTTTTTACACAATGTCAGTTAACTAGAGTTTGATGGGGAATTTATGGTGATTTCTGTGTTGCTGCTGTACCTTTGATCTGCTAGTATCTAAAAATATCAGTATCAGGTCGGATATCACTAGAATATTACAAGAGGAGACAAGTGTTCTACGTTACACTTTTACATTTTGTCATGGTAAACCATCAACCACGTTTGTCTGTCCATAATTAGCTACTTCTGTCCAAGTGAGTGATTTTAATCAGGGCCTCCCTTTACCAGTGAACATATTAAGAAAATGTATGTACCATGTACTACAAGTGGTATGTACTATGACTAAATAAACGCATTTCACCTGGGTAATATTACCCACTCAGTTTGATAAACGACAGCAAAACAGATTTAGCTGCCTAGCTCAGCACCAGCGCCATGGGAGCCCGACAAATGAATGCATATATAACTCTAACCCGCTTTAGTAGTCGTTGTTATAACGTAATTAATTAGTAATTAGTAATTATAAACAGCAGCTCGGAAAGAGGTGTGAGGCAGAGACATTACGTTAGGTCAATGCGGTGACATGACGGAATTGGTTTATTAATGTTTACAAGCGTAGCTTAGCTATGTGCCATTTGCAACGCTAGCGAGCATAGCAAAAAGAAAGCTAGCCATAGCAAACTAGCTAACGAAGCAAAACACTGCCAACTTATTTAACCTAGTTACTTAGCCTTAAACAACAACGGATAGTAAGCATTACCACGTGGAGTTAACAAGAAAGCTGCTAGCTAGGTTTGTGAAAGTCTACGACCTAGTTAGCGTTAGCTAGCTCTGCAACTATAGGTAATTATATGAAATGCCTAATGTTATAAGATGGTGCATAATGTAGGGTGAACAAAATGTATTGCAAACTAGCTGGTCATCGTAACTACCTCCACCGCTTGACCAAGTTCTAGGTCGAATCCAACGACACAAATACAATGAAGCCAGGCAGAGAATCTATCCCATGGTAGCAATAGCTGCTCCGATTCTTCCTCTCCAGGCCCATCGACGGGCATTTCCTCCGCCGGAGATGTTCTGATATCCTGCTCCAGGATGTGTTCAGGTTCTTCGATTTGCTCTTCTTTGTCCTCTGACCTTTGTAAGGCCATATTCAAAGATCAAGTATTGTTCGTTTACCGAACTTCTAGCTACCTAAATTATCCCAAACTGAACTAAGATAACTTGTCTACGCCGCAAACAAACACAGGATGGTGGGTACGCTGGTTACGTCAACAGAGAAGAGTTTATGGAATACGGGTGCCGTAGAGGAAGGCAGAATTCACTTTTGAGTATCTTAAATCCGTAGATCTTCCAATCCTTAAACTCTGCAAACTTTGAGTATTTTTAGTGTGTATATCACATAATTTTACAGATTAACCAGGTTTTATTTATACACACTACATAAACTATATAATAATAATAATAATAATACATTTTATATGGACAGTTAACATGAAACGATAAGGCAGATGTGATTATCATGATAGCTCCTTAATTTCCAATGCTTTCGCCTTTTCAACTATGTTAAACAGTTTCAGTCGACTTCGCCGTAATTTTTTTTTTAATTAAGCGAGTCTCTGGTTGGTATCAGGCCTCTAGTTAAAGGGGATGACTATTTTTGCACACATTGATTTATTAAGAATATACAGATCTATTCATAGAATAGTAATAATACCCCGAGTAACACAGCAGAACCGTCAGGTTAGACGGTATACACATAAGACCCGACAAACAAACAAATAGAATTAATATGTCAACGAATTTAGCTTCCTAGGTAGCTTGAAACTCATTATCCAGACATTTTTGAGGAGTTCAGTGAGCGGCAGGCTCGGACTGGCACGAGAATACCGGTAGCTTTCCCAGTTGCATGACCTGTCAGCTAGACTGGACGCCCATGGGTACAATGTATGATTAACAAAACAAAGTAGCATACCTAACAAATGCTCTCTGCGGCATTAATACATACAATACAATGAGCGAGTTTATATTTATAGCATCTTAGAAAGAAGATGAAAGGTGGTGAGAAGGGGAAAGGCTAAAAAGAAAAACACTTGAATAAGATGCTGCCAAGTGTAAAAATACTTATTTATTCACCAAGATTTAGGATCGACTTACATTAGTTAAGATTTAGTTGTGTTTTGTATCCTACGACACCTTAACATTAACTAGCTGTACATGTACGTTCATCTTCATTGTGCAGCCTTTTCGGAAAATATACATAAACACTTTTACAAATACAGTTTTTACAAATACAAATGATGATTAATGCTTGCGATTAGCGTGAGAAAAACGTGTGCTTTCCAGTTGAGGCACAATTGCTCATTCATGGATTTTTCAAAGGCATACGTTAGTTATATGTAACTGTTTGAAGTTTGAAAAGTTTTAAAGATGGGGTTGAATATGTGTGAGGCCTGAATTCTAGCATGATTCGCTGCAACAGTTACACCATTTGCATTTGCATCACTAGAAAGTCAGATATACATTTTCCGATAAACTGTAAAAGATTAACCACGTTGCTCAAAAATTGTAGTTACACCATGCTGCAACATCGCATATCTACACCACATATCTTAAATCACGATGAATACAATTGAATAAAAATACGTTTCTGACAGTTCATGACAAACTGTTAAGTCTATCAAATAAGTTAAGTCTATCAAAAAGTTAATTAAAACTAATATCCGCCAGCTTGAAACCAGGTTTAATTTCTGGCTAAAAATGTAAATTTGTAATTAACATTGTAAATGTATTACATTTAATATGTAATACATTTTGTGAAGTACTTGTTATTCACCGAACAAAACTGTATCCCCAAATTTTTATTAGTTATAATTTCATCGGAAAAAGATCGTACAAGTGGTGAAATGGTCAAACGTAAACCCACGTTCAGAATGCAACTTTGATGGCATTCATGGTTCGACCTTGTTTAGCGATTGGATATTTTTCAGTGTCATCAAAGAATCCCGCCCCACGTTAGCTACTGGAAGGGTCATGCGTGGTAGTGCCCGGTTTGCGTATTTCATTCCACTATGGCGACGATGAGTTGCGGAGGAGGGCAAGTTATTCTAAATTGCTCCTGATCTAACATGGATTAACAAGAGTATGTTATGAACTACACTTAATTGTTCGTGAAATCGGAGCCTGTAAAACATATCTCAGTTTGAAGTTTGTAAGCTAAGGTCGTTAAACAGGTGATGCGTGAGGCTGCTGCAGAAACGAGAGTCGACTTGGTGTTCCGCGTCTGTTAGCAAGGTAGCTAGCTAGCTAGCTAAGTAGCTAGCTAGTTATGAGGCTAAAATAGCTGGGTAACTAACGTAGCTGGCTAGTTGTGTGAGTAGCGTGAAAACTTAACTTATTAAATATAGCGAAACAACACGACACGGTAGTCGCATATGTTTACAGCTAAGAAACTATTAGGATATTTAGCTTGCTACAAAACTCAGTAAAGCTAGCTAACGTTAATGACTCATTACCTCGCAAGCTAACTGGGTTAGCTAGCTAGCTATCTATTTATCCACCTAGCATATATCTTGTTAGAAGACTGCTAGTTAGCTAGCTAGCTTTCTACTTGTAGACATAGCTACGTTGACAAGCTAATATGGTGACCAAACACTGTGTATTTTTATGACTGGTTGATCAGTAAATGGCATTAGTCCTTCTCAGTAGATGTTGTTGGGGATAGTAGCTTGCTAATTATGTTTTCGAGACTCGGGATTTATCATTGTGTAGCTAGCTAGTTAGGATACATATCCATCTTGTGCGGGGAGAGGTAATCTGCAGCACAGGTTTTGGTCAATCTGATTAAAGTTCAATAATTATACATTAACAAACTACAGTAGGCTTTAGTTCGCAAAGTGTTTTGAGTTAGTGCGTTTCATGTCTAAATGGTTTGCACTAATCGAATTCGAGAAACCACTTTACGCAAAATAAGGATAATGTTGTTAGCTAGCTAGCTCGCTAGGCTAGTATAGCTAGCAAGGTGTCACTGGAATGCCGATTTATGCTGAGATTCCCTGACCCAACAGGTTACTACTAGTAGCCAACTAGCTTGTCTGAATTGAAACGGATTGTTATTGGCTCATGTCTGAATATTTGATTGAAGGTAAAATTGTACAAGGAACGTTACTTTGGCCTATAGTTTTAGCTTGACATTAGAAGCAAAAGCGATGCATTTTTATTTGTCGGAAGCTAAAGACTTTCCCCTTCGGTTTTGTTTGACATGGTGAATTTGCAAGACGGCAGAGGCTTGTAGCGTGTAGTTAAGGTCTTGTGGACATGTAGTTAATTTGGAAATATCGCCTGTTGGTTTCTAAATTGGCATTGTTACAATGTGTATTTGTCTGCGTTCCACGAACAAAATACGATATCGACTGTTTCATTAAAAGATAGGAAATTGCAAGGTTTGTCATTCTGGATCAAGAAACACTGCCTTTCGTCTCTGGTTGGAGTAATACTCCCAAGCCATCATCAATGCCTTCAGCGCTGGCCGTTTTTACTTGCCGCCCGAATTCACACCCATTTCAGGAACGCCATGTCTACCTGGATGAGCCTGTCAAGATTGGGCGATCTGTGGCTCGCTGCCGCCCTGCCCAGAACAACGCAACATTCGACTGCAAGGTGTTGTCAAGAAACCATGCTCTTGTCTGGTTCGACCACAAGACAGGGAAGGTAGGTCATGTTGAGACGCTACGCAGAACAGGTCCAACGTGCTCCTGCGCCAGCTGTGTATGAAATATACATTTGCGTGCATTTGGAGCTTATTTGCTCTCCAAAATTTTTCGTTTAATTCAACTTAATTCAGTAATCAGTTCTTGGAATCTTATCAAATCTTAAGGGTTGCGTTTTTCTCATAAATAATTGGACCAGTTTTCTGATCTGTCACTAGATTGATTACACATTCCAAAACGATTAATCTCTTAATGCATATGTATTAATACACACACCCACACATGTATACATTTTAAGAAGTTGCAACAGTTCTATTTGTAGATAAGTGAACAGTTTCAAAGAAAAAACTTGTTTTCCATATGCAGTCCCCTACGCTGGTATATGAAAACTGGCTTGAAGATGCATTAGGAAAGGCCTGGTTATTTTTGATTGCTTACTGGGCAATGTCTCACTAACTAGCCTTTACAGAATTCACTTGTATTACAGCCGTTCTTAGAATATCAGGAATGTGTACAATACTGGTGTAACTGGTGAGCAAATTGGCTGGTTATTTTGAGGTGCCTTCAGTTGAATGCAGGGGTCGACTCTGTATGCTGGGATTGCAAAACCAACTGAGTTGAGTGCTCTTGCATGAGAGTAGGAAGTATAAGGCTCACTGGGTAGATTTATAATAGCTACATTGCATCTAGCTTCCAATTCCATCGTATTGTAAATGATAAACATTTCATAGGCTAGTTTGAGTACTTTTGAGTACTCAAGTACCTCATTTGCATGAACTGCAAATAAGACTTCTTTGTTGATGCACCACATTAAAGATGACCAAATAATTGTTTAGTTGCTGCAGCAAATAACCTCCATTTACATGATTAAGCATGGAGGAAGGATTGTGTGGGCCCCCCCTTATATGAAAAGGTGTGGCAAATCTATTATTATTAAAGAAAGAACTGGGTGAGGTAGTTGAGCATATCAGAAACATTTTCCGTTTACTTGCAGCAGTTATGCTTTACAGAGTACAAAAAGGAGGTTTATTGGAAGCTATGCCCAGGTAGGTTTCCTAACAGTGTACACTTTACAAAAGTATGTTCTTGTGCGGCTTTCATGATGTTTGCACATTTTAGTATTTAAAAAAACTTGCCTCTGAGTTAGAAGATTCAGGGGGAAAATCTCCTTATTGAAAGTAGTATATAGTTGTAAATGTTACCCACTGGCAGTTGCATGATTTGTTCTTTAAGATGATTTCTTTCTTCATTTTGAACACAATTGTTCAAGGCAGCCATTTCATTCTATGTATTGGATTGGGCTTTTTCATAGGGTCTTTCTATGGATTATTTACTTTTTTGGTTTAGATGTAAACAAAGTGCGTCTTGGTGTGATGTGATATTCTAGAGAATTTTAATCAGAATTTTTAGCAATTGTATTACTAGGAACCATACATCATGATGTCCTCTACAAATTAGGCATGTGCCAGTATAATACAGTATATCATGATATTAAAAACAAATGTTAATTTTGTGTTTAAGCTGCACTTTAACTACCTCTCATGCACTACTGTCGTGCTCTGATCATGTGTCACTGTCCTCACTGTTGTGAGAGATGTAAACATGGAGAGACTCGAGAATAGTAAGGAATGTGGTGTGACCCCAGAACCTTACAATCCATCAAAAAAAAATAAGTAAATCAGAAGTGTGGAAATATTTCCCTAACCCTAGTTACTGATGCAATGACTCTGCATCTATTAGCTAGCTACGTAATATTTCAGGCATGTATTTTCTCTCATTACTAATGTTGTAGTCTGTAGCTAGCTAGCAGTGTCCTCTCCCTGTGTTTACAGTTTTTCCCAATTGCTAAAACACAATTCCAGAAACCTTGCTCCATTTTCTTAAAACATTAAACACAAAACCTCCTCTTCAAGCAGTATTTACAAAACCTCTGACTCCTCTTGCAAAATCAAACTTTCACCTCAAAACAGATTCACCAGTGCTTAAAACACTGCTCTCAAATCATAAACACAGCGATCAAAATTATATACACTATAAAGCAATCAGTAAACAATACACCAAAAATAGACATTTTTCAAATCATGGTTCTCAAAGTAAATTTTTAATCTCAAAACACAATTACAGTATTGTACGGTATATAGCTTACAGTGCACTGTTCTACAGTATACAATACTAAAAGGAATCACTCATTCCTGGATTTCTGAGTTGTACTGTTATCTTGAAGGACCATTGCCACTATAAAGGCCTCTTGCTCCCAAGTGAATATAGCTGTCCTTCCATCTGCATGTGGTAGCTGTGCAATTCTATAAAACGTAGATGTGCAATTACAAAAAATATTCATGCAGTACAATACATAGTAATGAGATTTACAAATGTTTATTGAAACAGCTATGTAAACTGTAGTACAGTAAATTTGCAGTTACAAAAACGGTAGATAACTGTACCTGTTCGCTTCTCTGAATGGACACAGAAAATCAGCTCAAACTAGGCTGCACGGCTTCCCATTGTCGGTCCATTGCTGCTCAGATTTCATCTGTTATTTTCACTTTGTCTTCCTCCTCCTTCCTCTTTCTTGCCCTCCTCCTCATGCCCCACCTCACTTACACACTTGTCCTTGTTCTCACATAGTTTCTTCTATCCATTCTTAGATCTTCTCATTCCAACCTTTAACAAGTTGTTTGCTCTCTGAACTGGCTTATATTGGTTACATCACATCATTTGAAGCAAGTGAAATCAGTTTTGAGTGCTCGTGTTTAAATCCAGGACTTAATTTTGTATTTAAGTTTTGCCGCTTGTGTTTACCAGTATGGTTGACATGCATTAGAGTGCAGAATGTGTTTTGAGAATGAGAATGTGTTTATAGTTTTGCTGAAAAGCTTTGTGAGATCTGCAGATTGTTTTATCATGTGAAATGGTTTATGGTATTGACAACAGACTGAACAATTAGCTAGATGAGTTCAGGCAACTGAACTTTCTTCAGCCAATGGGTTTTAGTGTTTTAACAACTGAAACTAAGAAAAAAGCAGTTTGTAGCCTATAATCATGGCATGCTAGTCTCCAGTCAGTTTCGCCATAGAGTAATGGTGAATAAAGAACAAATCAAACTGTGGATGGAAAGATGATCTAACTTTCATGTTACGTTCAAAGTTTAAGTGAATACTGCATATAGTCTTAAGCAAGCAATAGCATACTTTTATTACCAAAGAGTCTTTCATGTAGTTGAAAAGGATGGGTTTTGGAAAACTGTAGTGCCACTACTTGCCCAGTGGTTCTGTACAAAAGTAATAATTTTAATAAAGAAATTTGTGCAATTAGTTTTAATCTTGAGAATTGTAAACCATGATAAAAGGCAATGCAGTGATCATTGTGATAAATGTTTGTATCAGCACATACATACTGTAAATATGACCATTTTATCTGGTACCCCAAAATGGCAAATGAACTTGTAATGTCAAATGAAAGTTTTAATGTCTCATTAACCTGGATCCAAAAATACATGGAAAAAATACTGCATAAGTACAGTACGACAT
>JAOXYF010000019.1:6294378-6313830 GCA_028565775.1 Sternarchorhynchus goeldii
TACAGGCCTTTGCTTTGAATGACTTCAGCACATCTGTGGCCACAGGACATCACTAGTCTCTCACACAGCTCTGGTGTGACTTTGGTCCACTCTACTTCCAGACTCTTCCACAGTTCTGAGACTGTTGTGGGTTTCTTGGCCATAACTTTGTCACCAAGCATTTTTCAGAAGTTTTCTATTGGTTTGAGATTTGCTAAGGTACAACAGTTTTCCTGCTGGTCAGCAGATAGCAAACACCAAGATTGGTACACCTCTGTAGGCTATGTAATAGCTTGATAGTTTCTCACTATAGGTCTGTGTGGTGCCAATGGTGTGTGATGTTTGGTGGACAATTTTTTTGTTTGTTTGTTTGTTTTTGTTTTTGTTATTAATGAGCCTGCCTTGGCATTGGGATTTTTTTGCCAATAAAATATGCTTATTGGCATAACAAAAGATCCTTTGTAGTGAAAAATAAACATAATTACACTGTTAATCTTAATTTTATTATTAATAAAAAAACAAAGCATTTTAAGCTCCATGCTCAATCATCCATTATTCCATTACTTTTCCTGATGCTTTAGGATTTTGTTGTGGTATAGTTTCAATATCAGCATTTTGATATTTAGGCAGGTATTGTATTGAAACTCAATTTTGGTATCGTGTCAACACCACTCCCCCCTTTAATCTTTGTCAGCCTGTTTTTAGCTAAAATGACACATTTAGGATGTTTCTCATATCCATGTTCATCTTTGTCAATACAACCACATTCACTGCATACTGACCTTTAATGGAGGATTTATTGTATGAGGTTAACATCATATTTTCATGCTAATAGAATTCATGATGCATTTTCTTATTAGAAAGCGTTTTAATCGTTGCTTAGGATTATATTTTTTATGCTAACTGGAACCTTTAAAAGTATTGGCTCTTGCAATATAGTTGTTGACCCTATGTGTAAGGAACTGGCTTTAGTCAGCTGCATTTGGTGCAAAATCATGATTACCTTGTTACATTGCAGTTTTTGATGATGCTATACATGGGAAATCTTTGCCAAACTTGGACCCTGTTGTCAAAGAAAGACAGAAGGCGTTTTCTCACATGGTACGTGTGGAGCATTCTTAAGGGGTTTTTATGGTAGCATTCACAATCCAGTGAGTTCCTGAAGCAGGTCACACTGTGCCATGTAGAGGCTTTCCACTTCAGCTCTCTGAGCCAGAGTTTACAGGAGTCTAGCTGTCCTTTAAAGCTTTCTTTGATCCAGAAAGTGTGGCAAATCATATTTAGGTTTTTAAAGCTTCGAACCTGTGATGCTTTTAGCTGTATGCCCCCGCTCCCTCTGTTATACCACAGCTAATTACTGCTAATTGGAGAACATATTTGTTGATGTTGACACGCCTAATAGGTGTCAAAGGAGCAAAGATATAGGCACTTGGGTTTAAGGCATTTTTCGTCTAGGTTTTGTGTTTTATCTTATGCTTGTTTCACTGAACATACTGACACTTTCATTCTTATTGATTCTGTACTGTACACTAGCCAGGATGGTGTGGTTAGCAAGCAGTCATGTTGCCCAAATTTAGGTAGTCAGTGGAAGGAGTAAAAATTCAGAACAAAAACAATTTCAGAATACAGGCAATAGATTTTGACCTGAATAGATTAAATGAACTGATGAATATTGAAATGCTTTTAATGAATGTTCTCACCCATGTTTACTGGGTGTAATAATGCACTCTGCTCACAATATTGGATCTGCAATTTGATTCCCCCCCCCATACTTTACAGTTTATATTAATAAAATGTTGAGTGTATAATCAATACTAAAATACATACAATTGTAAACAATGTGTTGTAAGCCAAATGTAGCTTAAACATGTATAACTAGTGAAATCATTCTTTTATTTCTGAGCCGTAAACCATGAAAGTACAATAAATACACAGTAGTAAATTGAGTATTTTAGGTTAGTTTCTTGCATTAAAAGAAAATACAAGGAGCTGAGACTCCTCTGCTTAGGTGGTCATGTGGCTTTCATTGGTCTACTGGCATGTGTCTTTGTGGTTCTGCTTCTCCCTTATTCTGTTATTCGTTGCACCCGTTTCTTTTCCTCATCCTGTCATTACACCTGATTTTTCTAGAGTTTTATTATTTGTTTAGTCATCAACTGATTTAGCAAATCAGTTTGACACTGACATAGCAAAATGAATTAGTTGAATCGCAGTTGTTTCATTTATTCACAAATGGTTCAGTGAAATGAATCTAACTTTCTATCATTTATAGAGCCTCTGAATTGAACTTCAGGCAATCTAGATATTAATTTCAAACGATATCAGATGTTCTGGGTTACGTTGTTGTAAAAGTATTTGTTCATGTGCTATATAACGTCAAGGCTACTGTTTTATAGAAATTAAGGAAATTTGCCAATTGCAATGTGGCGTCGATGTTCTAAGCATGGCAGTCTCGTTCAGTTATTCAGTTTGATTGCTTTAACAAGACTTGTGTTCAAGTCTTCATTGTGAAACTGTTCTCCAACTGAATGTACGCAACTGAATGGTGATGAAGATACTTGGGAAAACCCACTACTTTGGAAACCCCCCTGCTTTGAACGGACCATCACCAAATGGATGATGCTGCGGTTATTAGGAGGGGTTGGGGATCTTACATTGGCTGTTATTCTGGGTGGATGTGGATACCGTGGATTTACATTGTTTACTCATGGCATTTAAATGTATGTTCAGGTAAATGTGAAGGACAAGAGTTGTTTGGTTGCTATAAGCTTCACGTAACTCTGTTTTGTACAAGCTTTCTGTGGATATGGGGGTTGGCACACGTCATTTACAAGATAATACACACTCACAAAACAAAATGGACAGCCAGCAAGTTACTGAAGAAACTGATGCAAGGCACCAACCCTGAAATAGTCAACTGATCCATAATAACTTGTTGCGTTATCTTACTGATGTGATGTTCGAAAGCCATAATTTCAGATGGGCTTTTGACCATTTGGTCTTTTTTTTTTTTTTTTAAGTAAGTGAAACCAGCACGGCGTTAGTGGAGGGAAGCAAAAGCTGTCAAATGACTGGCTCTCGGCGCTCCCAGATATAAGAAGGGTAATGAGGCACGGTGCTTTTAGCGTTAATTACATATGTTTCCCAGTTGTCGCTATGGCAACAGTGGAATTGAGAACTCCAAAAAATCAAATAAATAAAAAACCATATCTAAACTCTTGGAACTTTAGAACCACGTGGAGTGAATGCTATGATTTAAACATTTTTAATACAAGTGGTTCCTCCTACAAATTCAGAAGCTGTTTACAAACACAGCTGATGAAGGACTTCTGTCCAAAACATCATGTTTCCTTGGAAATCTTGTGTATGTATTAAATGCCAAAAAAGCAAGCTAGTTATTGTTATAGTAAACAGTTAGATGTTCATTATTAGGTAGTGGCTCACCAATGCCACGTTGGTACATCTCTGATGTAATTGTTAGTTGCTAATAGGTCTTTATAAAGCTATTACTCAGTGGTGCGCTTGGCACTGCAGAGTGAAACACTTATAATTTGGGCTCTTTGGATCTTGTTTCTAAGAAACCGGATGGCAGGTTCTAATAAACTCTTATAAACTTGCATTGTATTTTTGTGAAATATGCAATGTGTAAATAACTCGCTATTGCTGTGTTGTAGTATATTTGAGTATTTTTCTGTTTTTGGGACATTTTTAAAGCCATATTTCTTCTCAACATATGAGACCTTGCCAGCCATGGAGGGTGCAGTAAGCACATGCTTCATTACTACATGTACTTCATGTACATATGCTTCATTTAATTTGAATGGCCAAAATGCAACCTAGATGACCAGAAGTAGCCTACGTTTTGAATTTATCATTTGATAATAGGACTGCGGAGTGCAGTGACTATACCTGACCACCTCACCCTCCAGAATACTAGTGTTGCTGATCCAAGTACTAGAGGGTAGTGGTGGTGATCACAACAGTTTACATTGGAGAATCTCTTGATAAGCTGGCAGTCATTTTCCCTTATGGTGTTATGACCATGCCATGCAAATATGACTAATAAGTAGCTTGTGTGTATGTGCTTGCCTATTTTTGAATGTGTGATTCTTCAGCAATAGTAAATTAACTCGAGCCAACCCTTTTCCTTAGGTCTCTGTAGTGATTTTTTTTTGCTACTCTGCTAAACCCAGCACTGCTGTTGTTATTTATTTTTTATTTCTCAACATAAATATCTCAACAGGTCAAGTGATTTTTGTTTTCTGCAGAAAATACCTGCCTCATGTGTTTTTGTATGCTGAATCTAAATGTTTTCTGTTTTTCTCTACAACCTATAATTTTTTTTTTCCCCTTCAATTATATTTGCATGGTAATACATGGTGCATTCATTGCAGCGGCTGAGGCCCTCGTGAGAACTTCCAAAGCAGACTGCCACAGTTGTGCTGTCCTCACCCCCCGAATATTTAATTTTTACAATCAAATGTTTTGTTATATATAAAATGCGCAATAATATTCAAAAGTACTCAAAAAAGTCAGTACGTTTGTTTTATATCAAATGAATTAAACACTTAACTGTGGTACATATGCCAAGCTTGGTATTCATCGTTCTATACCCTTTACGATTTTAGAACAGAGACTCTTTATAATATGCGGCCTGCACGTGATGCTTCGGAACCTAAAAATAATTCCTTCAGACACGTTTTGCACATGCAGTGTCACATTCAGCCCGACTCCCTTTGTCACCATGTACCGCCCTGGGCTTGTGTGGGTGATTGCACAGCCTCTGCTGTAACCATGGGGACCAGAGGGAGATGGAGAAAAAGAAACCGCTTTGCACCTGATGCTTGAGCAGTGTCGACGTTGGCAGGTATTGAGGATGATTTTTGCCCTCACACTGACCCACTACAGGCACCCGTGCCAGGGCCTGTGAAGTGCGGTGTGTCCAGCGTTGAATGGTCCAATCTGCTGCATGCACCAGCTGTTTGGCTTTAGTATATAAAGCTGCATTATGCTCCTCTGTTGTCTTGTCTTCTAAAGCTAATAGATAGTCGATGTCTGGAGTTGGGGAGCCAGGTCTGATGATAACACTGGCAGATGTTATCAGCAGGGTGGGATATGAGCTTGAGCACTTGGGTTTCAGCAAACAGGTATAGTGGCAAAACATAACAATTAGCAGTGGCTTTCTGCCAGGACTCTAATGATACAGGGAGCATCAAGTGAGCACATGAGCCTTAGACATTTGAGTGTGTCGCTGGTGTTGGGGAAAGACGGCTTGCGTAATGTCAGGTAAGGTAATCCAAGCTTTACGCACTTCATCACAGGTTTTTGGCCACAATTGCACATATCCTAGTGTCTGGAATTAACATGAGGCCCCACAAAAAAAAAAGCTAAAGTAGGGACTAGGTAGGGACTTGGAGACCGACGACGTTGTGTAAGGTTCATGAATATTGACGTTTTTTTAATCAAAAGATAGCATTCTACCAGATATGCCTCTTGGGAAATGTCAGGAAAAGTAAATGTTCCATGCTCGGGCGCCGTCACGTCGTCAGTTTACATCCTCGATCGCTATTTAGATTTGGTGATGAGACTAGTCTTGGGGTGAGTGTAGCACAGTGTTGTGATTTAGGCTTTTGTTTCAGTCTGAACTCCTGAAGTGCTCCCTTGTTGGCCTGATATTAGTCTCTAACGTCTTTTGTTTTTTTTGGTTTTTTTCCCTCCCCCACTTCTTTCCACAGTTCTATCTCCAGGACACCAAAAGCAGCAATGGCACTTTCATAAACAGCCAGCGCCTGAGCCGTGGCTCAGAGGAGAGTCCCCCATGTGAGGTGCTCTCCGGTGACGTTATCCAGTTTGGAGTGGATGTGACTGAGAACACCCGCAAAGGTAAGATTGTGTCATATGACCTGCATTGTAGGTAATAGTCCTGAACATTGCAGTATTTAAGTAGTGTGTGTGCGTGTGTGTGTGTGGAGTACCGTCGTCAGATCACTCTCATTTAAGAAGGCATATCAACATAATGACTCTCTTTATAAACTTGCATAAATTTTGCATGTTGTACACCCTGTCGTAATTGGGAAATGTTAGAATTTGGAAAGGAGTTATTTGTGTCTCTGTGTGTGTGTGTGGCTGGGCACATGCTTTCATTTTTCACACAGAGAAATGTGCATGTGTGTGCGTGCTTCTCTGTGTGTAAAATGCACTTACAAGCAGTTCTGTCTTCTGTGTTCACACACTTATGTGCGCACACTTCGGTGTGTTTTGCACGCGATTCTGAGCAAGTGTGTGAACATGCACAAATGTGCATTTTTGTGCATGTGTATGTTTCAGTGAACATGCTCAGGCACGTGCGCATGTGTGTATGTGCATGAAGGTGTGTGTGTGCACGCGTGCACTCACTTTGTGTGTACATGATTAGGACTGAGTTGGACCTGCTCCGAGCCCTGCTTGCAGAATGAGTTTCAAAACCCTAGAGCGCTTTTTGATAGTTGCCCTGAAGGTGTCGTAATGATGACCGATGAAATGGTAGCTTTCACCATCAGATATGAATGCAAAGTAACTTGCTTGTGCAGAAATTATGAAGAGAAAAGAAACACGTTGTTAGAAAAGGAACCCATGGTTAGATTTGGACAAAAATCATGTAAGAAGACCAAATTCAGATAATAGTCTAATCACGGTACTTAAGATAAAGTAATGCTTTTTTTGGTTGTTGTTTTAATGGAGTCTTGCTGTATTCCTGGTTCATGCTTGGCTGTAACTTCATGTTGGGCTTTTGGGTGTCAAGGAATTTTCAGTCTTTGTTGCTAAAACTGGAAAATACTGATTGTTCGAGATTGTGTTAGGAGTTACGTATTGCGTTGGTGGGTTGTAGCTAAAGAAACTTGGCTTGTGAAGTTGTTAGACTGGAGCATGAGTCAGCTTCTCAAATGTAGGCAGCTTATACAAGGGTGTGCCTAAAATCAAATTTTCACTACGCCATTCACCAGAAAGTTGTACAATTTTCAGCTGTAAATATACTGTAGTTAACATCTCTAACATTGGGGCTATGGGCAGGGACTCTTGTTAAAGTACATCTGTGCTTGTTTGAGTGCTTGAAAATACACAGTTGTAACTCATTGTAACTTTTTTTTTTCTTTTTCTCTGCAGTCACTCATGGTTGTATAGTCTCGACTATCAAGCTCTTCCTACCAGATGGCATGGAAGCTCGACGACGATCGGAGTAAGACCTGCTTTCAGATCACCAAGAAATGCTTTGCGCAATACCTTAGCACACATTCTCTACTCAAACACAATGTTAAAGGGTTGTTTCCCCCCCCCCCCCCAACAACAAAGCCCCACGATAGGGGCTTTATGAATAGAGCTTTACTCTTAACCTCTGTGTTCCTAGTGCTTCTCCTGAAATATTCTGGGACATATTTACTTTTTAGGGAATGTAAGTACAAACAAAAAGCAAACTGCAGTGTGTTCAGCTACCCTAAAGGTTATCGTAAATGTAGCTCGGCCAGCTGATTAGTTAACTGTTTCATTCCATCAGTTCTTCTGCTTCTTTCATTGTTTGTGGTATTCTGTTTTCGTTCTGTTCACTTGTATGGTATGCTTACTCTTGATAGGTTTTCACTCATGACAGTGATGAATTGATTTTGCTAACAAACAATTTAAGATCGTCGCATATCATAACTTAATTGAACAATAAGGTAGATTTTTTTTCTCTCTTTCAATCACAAACACTATAGTACCTTTATTATATGAAAATGGCAAGATCCATATTGATGTTTATATCTACAGTTAGGTTATGTTTAAATAATAGTTTACATAAGCAGAATCTCAGTAACTGAACTTTTTTGCTAAGTGGTGCACACTGCGGAGGTCGTAATTTGCTTGTCTACATAGCAGTAATGTTTATCATGGTTTTGTAGAGAGCTTTTCAAAAATAAATTATGCCCCAAGCTTAATACCAAGTATTGATTGCAGTGTATGTGAACCCTTGAAATTCTAACAGAAGTTTTTAAATATTTGTCAGATGTTTCAGATGAAGCTCACCTGAGTTCTACCCTTTGCTTGACTGTTTGACTTTGATCACAAATACAATCTGCCTATAAAGGATCAAAACACAGAGGGATATCCTGACATTGTCCGAAAGTAACGTAGGATTTGAAGCTATGTTGAGGAGTCTGTGTTCCCAGGCTTTAAAACCATGCAGAGGAAGGCTACCCTGAGATGTACCTCTGGCCTTCAGCATTGGCAAGGGCTGTGGAAATGCATGCTAATTGTAGCCCATTGGTCAGCTTTACATATTCTCCCCATTTAGAGTCAAACACTTTGAACTAAATGAACTTAACCTGGAATCTTGTAGATCCCTTCATGGAAATATTTACATATACAAATGCATTGCAATGAAATGTGATTTTTCCCCATGCCCTTAATGAAACACAAACACTAAAACTTTCTTCAATAGCAATACAGTTTATATGCCAAAAGGTTCAGCGAATATACCACACATGACGGAGAAATTCGCTGTGTTTTGATATTGGCACTGCATTTGCATATTGTGGTATCACAGCTTCCTTCTAGGAGAGATTCAGCTTTGAGTGATTGAGCTAGCTTTTGTGGTGTGCTCTGTGTAAATTGATGTGTGCCAAGATGTTTTTACAGAAACAATATTGGCTGGGTTTTTGATAATTGTGGTCATTTCCTTTCTCTGTTAATCTTTTGCTACTCTTTGATAATTGCTCATCCATTTATTTTATCCCTTTAATGGGACTTTGCATCATCTACATAAATGTTCTGTTTGTCAGTGAAGCTTAGTCTCAAACTGAACTAAAGCCCCTGGATATGACCCCAGATTATGAGAAAGCTAGAACATTCTAGTTTCCAATTTACTCTGAACTAGTGCTGCACCCAACAATTAACCATTTTTCTATTAGTTGGTTCCACAATAGCCTTTCAGAAAGCTCAGTAGCTTTCACAGGTGTGCATGGATTTGGGTCCTTGTGGAAAAAGTCCTGCACACTGCTTTGCCTCATCCTGAACAGGAAACACATAAAGCATACATCACTGACAACAGTGGCATTGATGTTTTATTTAGTGGCAGTATTTTGAAATTAATCTAATTTCCACATCACTGCTGTAAAGTAGTGGTAGCCCCCCCCCCCATTTACTGGATAACATCCAGTTAAAATGATCACTGGTAGGCTACTGTTGAGTGAGGCCCTTAACCCTCAGTTGCACGTGATGTATTCACTCACAATTGTAAGTCGCTTTGGTTAAAAGCTTCAGCCAGTGCTGCAAATGTAAAAAAAACAAACAAAAACCTTAAACCAGAGTGTTAGAACATAGTTGCATGTAGAGGATATCTGCAGTTACACCAAGACTGAGGCTGAAATGTCTTGTGATTTATTTTGGGACTGAGTGTCGGTATAAGGCTATGCCCATGCTGGAGTGGCTGGGTTCACTGGATGCCACCTGTGTGGGAGCATTTCAACAAGGCCCTTTTGTTTACGACAAAATTAGTGCCGACATGTTCTTCTACCAGTACCAGAAGACTGCGCTTCATGCTGCTTTAATGGGAACCAGGAAGTTTGACATAACTAACTAAAGCTGGGTGAACATATGATTGCAGGGAGAGTCCATGGCACATCATGGTTCTGCTGGTTGTGACCAGGTTGGTTTTTAAGACGTCCACCCCAAATGATGATGGAACGTGTGTTGCTTCAGGCTTGGCACAGGACAGCTGCTGTGACTCATCACTGGCTTAAATAAAACTGAGCACACACACATACCACCAAAGTGGGGGTGTACACTGTGCTAATTTTGGCAGGGAAATGACTGTAGCTAGGTGAGCAATATAGAAATCAATATCTTTTTTTTGAAACACTTCATATTCATTGCTCTGGTGAAAATGTATCATGTTTCCTGGTAAGACACTATATGTAGACACCAACAAGATGTTCTCATACTGCAGAGAATAACCCAGGCATCCAGTGCACATATTTCATGAATGATGGAACATACTCCAAGTTCATTTATTTAGAACCACAGATATCAGCTCTTGGTTTTTTTTTGTTTTTTTTTCTGGAATGCATCCCGACCTGCTACCAATGTTTCTTCTGAGCATTTTACGCAGCGGTAGCCATGGGGGCAACAGCTAGGTGATCAGGTTCTGCCACATATTGTTCTGCCCAGAGTTCCACTGTGTGCAAACAAATAATAACTTTGTACTTATTCATGGCAGTGAAATTTTTTTTTTGTTCTTTTCCTGAAAAATCTGACGTTTCCAGTGAAATACACACTTACACACACACACACTTACACACACAGAAATTTTAGGGTAAGTGTGTGTCTGTGTAAGTGTGTGTGTGTGTGCGCGTGCAAATATTGGTAAAGGCAGACTGGCTGGGCGCTTTTATTTTATCCACTTGCCAAATGTATTAAAAGAAAAGTGTAAGTTGTTTCTACAGAAACAATATAGGTTTGTGTTTTTGATACTTGTGGTGATTTTCCTTTATCTGTTAATCTTTTCTGGGTATTAACCTAGGGTTTATGAGGCTTAAGTGTTTCTTCATATGAATGAGATTCTAAAAACATTGGTGTGACAAAGTTTATCTCTGACCCTCAGTCCAGGGAGTGGCTCGAGTGAAATTGCTTTTTTTGGAAGACGATGGGCTGGCGTTGCTTTGATATAGCAGAAGTGAACACACTCCCACCTGCCTTATCTAGCCACTGAAGAGAGGCAGGGCTGACACTGGGATGGTACTCATTTGTACGAGAGTTGCATAAAAGAAAAAGGGAAGTAGCATGCTAATAAACTAGCGTGTGTAAATCGGGGCTCTGTAGTGTGCAGGGTTGGTCTCTGACAAGTATGTCTGTGGCAGCACAGCTAAAAGGATGGAACCAGAAAGTAAGGGGATGAGGGATATTAACAGAATGCCTAGGTTTTCAGCTTAGCCTTAAATGCTGAGACCGTGTCTGAGTCTAGGAAAGCTGTTCCAGTGTAGGCACATTATAGGAATATGCTCTGCTTTGTAAGAGAAAGGTCAGCCACCATCTGTAGTCTTCCATCTAGAGGTAACCAAAGCATGAACAAATCGAATCAAGTTTATTTATATAGCTTTACAAGTGTCCGAGTCCAAGCCCCCCAGTGAGCAAGCCAAGGGTGACAGTGACGAGGAAAATCTCCCTAAGACCAGTGGTGCTGATAAGGGCCTCCATCCAGTTGATTAATCCTTCATCTACGTCTGGATAAGTAGGAGATGGTTGGTCCGGGGCAGGTAGCAGGAGAGTCTCGTCAATCCTTACTCAGCACCAAAGACGGTCATTAGCTTGTTAAATATAAAGCGGAACACTTTTGTATGTGACAAAATATAGATATTTCACTAGCGTGGCAGCAACTCCGGCAATTAACTATTACAGCCTAACTAAAAGGACAGAACCAGAAGGTAAGACAGACTTGGGGGCACCCTGAGGCGCTGGCATCCCTCCACCCCACAGTCAACAAACTTGAGGGAGCGCATGCTGTGGTGGGACGACAGCACCAGTGTCTCAGCATACCATCTGCCCATGAACTGTAATCTTTATCTAAGAGGGAATATCAATTACCAAATCGTAAACTAAATAAGTAAGTTTTTAGCCTTGACTTAAAGATTGAGACTGTGTCAGAGTCCCGGACGTTTTCTGCACTGTTAATAGAAGGATTTTATAATCTATGCGAAATTTGACTGGGAACCAGTGCAGGGTTGATGAGACTAGGCTGATTTTTCTAGTACTAGTATTTCTATATCATTAATATTTATTAACTTGGCAATGTTCCTGAGGTGAAAGAAGGCTATCTTAGTGGTATCTACATGGACGCCAAGTGAAATACTGGAGTCAATAATCACACCACAGTTTTTTACCGCTGTATTTGACATTTCTCATTGCTCAGATGATATAGCTAAACTGACATGACTGGCTATAACATCAGATTTTAATAGTTTTCTGCCTGATGTTTTCAACTTTATTGCTGAAGAAATTCATGAAGTTGCCACTACTACATGATGGCGTGCATGTTTCTGTGGTGGTCCTACTCCTAGTTTTGCTGCAGTATTAAGTAATCTATGATTATTTTTGTTTTATTAGTGTGGAGAGAAAATTTGCTCTAGCAGCACTAAGTGCTTTTCTCTAGTGCAGGAGACTCTCCTATAATTGGGTGGTATCAGCATTACTGTGGATACCAACACAGCTTTGTTTAGAGGGATCATATGTAAAGAAAAAAGCAGAGTCCCTAGAATGAATCCTTGGTGTGTACTGAAAAGTCTTTGTTTCACAAATGTAACAATGAGCTAAATAAGATTTAAACCAAGAAAGGGACATTCCTTTAATCCCTGCATTTTCGATGCTGTCTAGTAAAATGTTGTGATCCATAATCAAAGCAAAGAGCCATAATCCTGGTCAGAAACCAGCAAAAGGTTATTAGCTACTTTAATCAGTGCTGTCCCTGTACTTTTGATGAGACCTGAAACCTGACTGAAGAACTTCATTTATGTGGTTCTGATGCAGGTTTGAACTTAGCTGCTGAGCTACCATCTTTTCCTAGGATCTTTGAAATAAGAGGTTTGATACTGGCCTGTAGTTTACCAGTTGACAAGGGTCAAGATTAGCCTTCTTTTATTAGTGGTTTTATAACTTATAGTTTGAATGATTTAGGTACATAGCCAGTGTTCAGAGAGGAGTGGATTGTATTGTAGAGTGGAGTTGATTATATTTAATAGAGGTTTGAAGTAGAATTTCTTTAAGAAAGGGTGTGGGCAATGAATCTAGAAAGCAGGTGGAAGATTCTGAACATGAGATGTTATATCGTATGTGCTTAATTTTGTCACTGAAAAATTCATACTGTCTGATGATTTAATCTGAGACTTGGTGTCTCAGATTAGTTTTATTCCTAGTCAGCTGTGTATTTGTTCTAAATAAAAATCTAGGATTGTTTGAACGACTTAAGGCAGCTCCATGTCTAAACTATACATGAGAGCTAAATCAAAACCTCAGTAGCGTGGTGCTAAAATAGGGCGTAGTCTGGAAATACTCCGTAAATGAAAAAAGGCATTTCAGGAGACATTATTTATATGACCATTAAAAAAGAAGATACTGTCCAAAAAACACCCAAGCTCTTAACCTGTGTTGAGATGGGTATAATAGCACCAGCAATGGGAAATGAACTAATACATTTTTGAAGTGTAGATTTGGAGCCAATAAGAAGCAGCTTTGTTTGTTCTAGTTAATTTTAAATAATTGTCATTCATGCATGTGTATCACGGAGACGAGCAGTGAGAGTATTAAGAAAGAGTAGAAGATGGCTGAGTGGACATCAGCATAACAATGAAATTGAATACCATAATGCCCAACGGGCCTTACTGAGAGGAAGAAGGTATATAATGAATAACACTAGCCCCAAGACTGTGCCCTGTGATTTACCTTTGATTAAAAATGCAATAAGCTGGCATTAAATAATAGCTTTATGGTCTGAAGGTAATGTAACAGAGCTAATGCTCTTAATTCCAGAGCAGCAAATAAGTGTGTGATCCTTAGTGTGAGTAAACTGACGGTGTTGGATCAAAACAATTTGCTTTAAAATCTTTAGGGAACATGGCAGTATTATCAAAATGAACATTAAAATCTCCCAGTAAAATAATGTTAGAAGACATTGTACCAAGAGTGGTTAAAACTGTTGAAAGTTCGTTAATAAAAGTGCTCGATGACTTAGGTGGCCTATATAGATCTGCAATAATGGTAGGCGTGGATCCACAGAGTTTAACAGCCACCAGTTCAAAGGACACCTGGTCAGGTAAAAAGAGCCGCACTAGTTTTATACTCTACTGATAAATCAGCGCCTGGACACCTCCCCTATCTGACGAACGAGGTAAACCATTCTGGATGGTATTGCTACATTTAGCTGTAGGAAATCATTCTGTTGCTTCCAGGTTTCAGTAAGACAAATAATTGAGCTCCAAAATGCTACGAAGATTTTCGTAAGGCAAACCAGCCACCCGGTCTCCTGTTCCTGCTCTAGTGATTAGCTGACATGCCTAGTGCCTATTGTCTTGCTAGTGATGCTGTTTTTTTCGGCCGCAAGTGTTTCTCGCTGCTGTTGGAATCTGTCATCGATGCCGTTCATCAAGTGAGTGTCGGTCTTCTTGTGGAAAAAATAGCAGTAAAAAATATTCGCATGTGTTTGTCAGCTTTTATCCTGAGTCAGAAAACCATGCCTACATCAATTCAAAGAGATGAAAATCTCCAGTGGTTCATAGTAGTGAAACGTGCAAATGCAGCAATAGCACGCATGTCAATGACATGGATATGTAATCATTTTCATGTCATACATCAGTGAAATAAATCAAATCTATTTTTTTCTTCTGTGCGTGTTTATCTGTCTGTCTATCAATGAGCTGTACAAGCAAGTGTTCGGAAAGCTAGGGCTTTCTGAAGGGAAGCTTTGTTGATATTTGTTGTAAAGGGTGAACTTATGACGGTTTGTGTGGACAGTTTTTCAAATGCCATGGACCTGCAAACTAGAGAGTGCAAATAGTGCCAGCATTGCCACTACTAAAACAAGAAATTACGGCGAGACAATAAATGTACCTTGGACGTCCGGAGAACAATATCCTGATGGACAAGTTCTCTTGGAGGTTCGTAGTTTGACTGACGTCAGTGCAGTACATCCAGAGAGTATTTCAGTCGATTCGTAGTGGCAGTGGATGACTGCGAGGCAGAATGTGTAATTTAACAGCAGTATTTAACATGTACCATGATTTCGTCTTGGATCACCCATTTCATGAAACTGCAAAGGTTAAAACAAAAAAGAGAAACTGGATGAGTAGCAGCCAAACGTGCCGGCGTCCATTCAAACAGAAATACCTCCCAAGATATGGGCGTTCCCAAGCCATTCCCTACTATCCCATGACTTTTGGTATGTCAGTGTAAAATATGTAGTTTTATTTTCCACCTGTATTGCCTTAGTCATTGTGTCTCTTGGAGAGATGAACCTTTTGCCGTGGTCATCACCTCAATCGCCTTACTCACCCACCCATGAAATTTACAGTAGTGGTTCTCTGCATTTTTCCTTATTACTGAGCAGTTCCACATGCAGTTCCACATCAATATTGACAATCTTTTGAATTTCAGTGGCAAATGTGTGTTGTACCCACACACCAAATGCACACCAACCACCTAGTGAGCCAAGAGAGGCTACATGGACTGCTTCACTAGGCCACAGCTTAAAAATTTGAAAATAAATCTTATAATGATTACAAGATGGTTATTTTTTTTCTTGCAAAAAAAAAAAAAATTAACACAGCTTAGTTCCCGTAAGCTGCAGCTTTTGCTGTGCTATTTTCAGCTTGGACTTTGAGTGATTTGGTTTCCGATGATTTGGTTTTCTTAAATTACTTCACCAATATCCGATCCAGAATTTTTTTTGGTGTTATCGACACAATTCTGATGTGTGGTATTAGATTGGTGACATCTCTACCTAAAGCGCTTCGATTTGTATGTTAATTTGCTTCTGAGCTAGGCAGTGATGCATGCAGTGATGTCTCACCATGTTTATACACAAGTCATCACGCTGTCCTGCTAGTGTGTAGATGACTCCTTTCTGCCTTAGGGCTCTCTTGGTGTTCAAAGTCCCGTAGCATAGCTCACATTTTGGACCTGCACCCTTGCAACCTCTTTTGGATACAGGAAGCAGCGTGCTGGTGCACTGAGCCATTATCTTACACTGCACTAGTTCCTCGTAATGTCAGCAAACTGTTGCATGGAATCTAGATTGTGCAACTGCTCATGTAACAACCGATGGTAGCATGCCCAGAGTGCAGCAACTGTCGACAGCTCCCTTCCCCACCCTCATTTTGAAAGAAAATCTTCACTTGACGCTATAAGGGTAATAAAGTTAATATTTTACTTATGTTCGATCTTGTCCTTGCCAAAGGCTTTGAACACTGTTGTTTTCTTTAGTTTTTGCTTGGTATAAAGTTTTGATGGCAAAAGTCTATTGCTTGGGATGTTTTTGCTCGTTTCATGTCCATTCTTAAGGAAAACACGGCATTATGGAGTCACGACCATTGCATACGCCTTAGTGTGAACCTCGGTATGTTTCAGTTGGGGAACAACAAAATGACCAAAAAGAATAGTCACAGAGGGCTGAATGTTTCTGCTCACAGTGTATCGAGTATAAATGAGTATTGGTACACACTGCACCTCAGCCGTCTGTCTGTCTGCCTTGTTTGTTTGATAGGTAGCTTTACAGCCCTGCAGTTCCTCAGCAGCATTCATATGCAGCTGCGTCACTGTTAAAGATTAACCCTGAATAAAGCTGAGCCCGTTTACATCGAGTGCGGCTGAAAGCAAACAGTCGGGTCGTGCTTGGCTGCTGCGTGCGTGAACTCCCAGGGGTTTGGCCTGTGAGCTGCTGTGGGTTTGATCATTGTTTTGATCCACTTATACCTTCTCTCTTGTTTTCCTTCTTTCTTTCTACAGTGTTATTCAAACACCACTACCACTGCCTGTTGATAAGGTAAGCTCATTGGGTTTTTTGTACATGATTTCAGTGAGTTAAGTGTGGGTTATTGTTGGTCTCTCTTCTTTGTGTGTTTCTTTTTCTTTAATACTACTTACGATTAGGCATTGGGTAACTTTTTACCCCATTTGGTTTCCCATATATCTGGGGTGATTGAGTACTGGTTTCCCATATTCCCAAAGAGAAGACTTTCACCTGAGCCTCTCTTTCCTCACTCCTTATTAAGACATCCTCAGAGTGCACTGAGCAAAGTACTTCCTTTTTGTCTAATGTTTACAGAGCTTATGTGACGACATCTGCACTGAGCCGTGTTTGGCCCATGAGGCTTATTGGAACACAGTCATGCCTGCACTCATCCTGTTCATTTTTTCTTACTTTTAAGATAATATTGTCATCAGGACATGGTTGGATTAATTTATAACCTAAATTATGCTTATTTAAATGTTTGTTAGATGTACTATTTATTTATGCTGTATTTAAAATATTTCTGTAGCTCATTCCCATCTCAGACCTTGAGAACATGGGCCTGTCCGTGCAGCTCTTTTACAGGGGACTATAACCTGGCCCAAGAGTCTGCAGCGGTCCAATTTCTTGTTATTCTTGTGATGTTTTAAGGTTCAGGTCAAGTGTATGGTGATGAGCCTTTTTTATTCTGCCTGTATGCTTCTGATATGCAATGAAACATATCATTTGTTTCGAAACCATAAGTTCACTGTACACAATGAAGCTTTTGCATTGTTTCTAGTGAGTATCTGGTCGGATGTCCTACCTGAAGTTGTGTGGTCCGCTTTGTTTTGAGGTTTAACAGCGATTTCCCCCATACCCTCTAGGTTGCTGCAAATACACCCAGTATGTACTCTCAGGAACTGTTTCAGCTCTCTCAGTACCTGCAGGTATGCTTGAGCACTGACCTCCAGTGGTCATTTTGTGTAGTGCAGAGTTTACATCATGAAAGCACCATGTGCTTTCATATCAGATTAATATTATTGATGCAATGAAATTTCCTAAAAAATACCATTGAAAACGAGCGTCACATGTCTTGCAGTGGTGCTGCAGTATCAGTTATTCTGTAACACTGACCTTCCTACATCTCATTCTGTGAGTGTCCTTTCCTCCCTCTCAGGAGGCCTTACACAGGGAGCAGATGCTGGAGCAGAAGTTGGCCACGTTGCAGCGGCTGCTGGCCAGCACACAGGAGGCCTCTGAGAGTAGCTGGCAGGTACAGGCTGGTCCTCCAGTCCATGCACACGTCTCACGCTGAGTGCTCTGCTAAGACACTACCTCTCTACTTGTCTCTTGTTCTTGTTGTTTGATGGTCATCATGAGTTTTAGACCTGCAGTCGGTATAATTTTAGGACCGAGGCTCCCTCAAGAGGGTTCTTCATCCTCGTCTCAATGTGCTATTGTTCTATGCGGTGGATTGTTCCATGTGGAATGTAGTCCAAAAATGAAGCAGTCATTGGCTCACTGATTGTCCCCTGTAGGCTTTAATCGATGAAGACCGGTTACTTTCTCGATTGGAAGTCATGGGGAACCAGTTGCAGGCACACTCAAAAGTAAGAACATCTCTTTATTAATTTAAAAATATGCATGCCACCTAAGTGGTTATTCATTGGACTGTCTCGACTCCACCAGAACCAAACGGAAGATGGCATCCGAAAGGAGCTTATAGCCTTAACAGAAGACAAACTCAATTATGAGACCAGAGCCAAAGAGTCCCTGAGGCGAGTTCTTCAGGAGAAGATTGAGGTGGTCCGGAAGCTGTCGGAAGTGGAGGTAAGCTTGATGTCTCAGAACCGCAGCATCAGGCCTTCATTTATAGACAGTAGGCCACCATCCCCGCTAACCCACCACTTGCTATGTTTCTGCAGAGGAGCCTTAGCAACACGGAGGACGAATGCACGCACCTGAAAGAGATGAATGAGCGCACGCAGGAGGAGCTAAGGGAACTTGCCAACAAGTACAATGGTGCCGTGAATGAGATCAAGGACCTCACTGACAAGATTAAGGCATTTCTACCCTTCCTGCCTAGGCTTGCTAGACAACATAAATACTGTTTTTTTTGGGGGGGGGGGGTTCCCCTTCAAAATACATAAACACAAAAATATTTGGGTTGTGGTCCTCTGAATGCTCAGTTACTTTTTTGGCTGCAGTTTCAACTCCAGAGCTCCTGCCCAGTATTTCAGTGGTTGTCAATATTATTTGCTTTATCTGCTTCTGGAAACATTTGTTGATTACTTTCCCCCCCCCTCACCTCTGTTCTCCAGCTGGCAGAAGGAAGGCAGGAGGAGATCACTCAAAAGGGCCAGAATGAGAAAAAGGAGCTGCAGCTTCGTATTGAGGAGATGGAGGAGAAGGAACAGGCCCTGCAGGCCCGCATTGAAGCCCTACAGGCTGACAATGACTTCACCAATGAGAGACTTGCCGCCCTGCAAGGTAGGATACCCACATGGGCACCCATGCGTATATGCTTGCTCTGATTGCATTTGAGCACCTCGTGGGAGGACCCAAGAATCACTTGGGTCTACTTGCACTGACCCTGCCATCCTAGCATGATTAGAGGAAGTGGCAGATGTCCATAATGGTGCATCGGGCAATTATTCTGCAGCAAGGTGTGTAAAGGGAGAAAGAGTACCAGCTTCGAAATCATACTATAAAGCTTGAACTGCATGGCTTTTCAGTTGAGACCTCTTTTTTTTTCCTTTGGTCATCCCACATCTTCTCATCATCAATTTCCAGTCAGGTTAGAGCAACTGCAGGAGAAAAGCCTAAAGGAAAACAACAGTTTAGGTGAGTTTGGGCTGCCTGTGGCAGTTAGTGTGGCCTGCAAACTTTGCATCTCCTGTCCTACTAATTTGGCATGAATATTTACCTTCAGTTGTTTTTTTTTTTTTTGTTTGTTTTGTTTTTTATTGGGGGGGGGGGTCCGGTTT